>PVJO010005145.1:0-101672 GCA_004026905.1 Hystrix cristata | reverse complement strand
GCAACAATAGTTTTTTAGAAACTAACTGAGTTCTGTCTGGTTCCTAGGCCAGCCCTCCCCCACCTCAAAAGGGAAGATGGAAGAGGAAAAAGGAAGCACTGGATTGTGAGATAATAAATTCCTTCTCCCTGGATCCCTCTGTGGAAATGGAAAGTGACCCTCAAGGGATCAGACATGTCCCAGGCAAACACACGCTGTCATTTCACGGAACAGCACCCCTCCGCAGGGCAGAGTTCTCAAGCAGTCTGGGGACCAGGAAAATACTTATTTCTGAGCTCATCCCTCACCTAGCCCAGTGACTCACCGCAAGAAATCACAGGGAAGCATGTTTTAAACAAGACCTTTACGTGATTTTATGGAAAACTTTTTCATTTGAAATTTTTATCTCTAATCTTAGTAAAGTGCTCATTTAACCTAACCTCGCTACCCACGAAATTCTCCAAAAGGCATCTACCACTCAAAGACTCAAAAATACTTTCTCCAAATCCAAATACGTATAACAAGAAAGAAACCCACTTACGACTCCTTGCTCTCAAAAAAAAAAAAAATTTAACACCCCAAGATTCATTGAGCTAAGCAAAGAAAATCCTAGAAACGCAGCATTTTTACAGTATTTCACAATGTCACACTGACAGGAAGATGCCAATGAGCAACCATGCCTAAAAGAGTGAGTCAAACTTAGAGCAGTTTCAAATCTTAAATATTAAAGGTCTGATTTCAGAGCCACGTATGAACAAGACCGGCACAGAATGACTCGCTGAGAAATCAAATCCTGACCTTAAAAAGATCAGAAAGTTTCCAAAAGGGTAGTCGGGTATCGAGGCCAGCAACAGGTCTAAGGTAGCGAGCAAGATGTGTGAAGAGGAAGGCTGGTCTTGCTTCCTGGAGGATGGTCCCCCAGCGGCTCTCACTCTCTGTTACCTCTAGACCTCCCAACTCAGCACCCTCTCAGGGTGCCCTTGCCCAACAACCAGGATGGCACGAGCATAGGAAGCATGCTGTGGGTTTCAGGCAGATGCCCAGCACAGACAGGCTGAGGGACACATGGAGACACAGGAGCAATGTAAGCGGCTGGTCCCCTGTGAGAACAACAGAGCAGAGAGCACTCTGTGCCCTCACACAGACCATGCCAAGTTCTAGTGACACAGTCACAAGCCACTTAAAGTCTTTATGAAGCCCCTAGTTTTGAAAACAAAGGAAAGAAAGAGTAAAAATGTAGCCTAGTGGACATGAGAGAACTAAGAAACTGGTCTACTGCCCTCAACCACAAAAATTAGACACAGCTTGCACCATGCTCCTTTCACTTGACAGTAATAAGCAGATGTCATCTACTAGCAAGCTGATGTATGTCCACAATAGGATCGAGTCATGCTCAAGTATTTGGTGTGAAATACAGTACAAAAAGCCCAAACTAAATCTATAGTTAATCCTGTAAGAATTTTATCACAAGACCATCCTGCAAAAGGGGTGGGGAGGGGAGAGAGGGAGAGAGAGAGAATGAATTATTATGCTAAAAAAAAAAAGCAGCTCTGCAAAAAGTACAATCAGACCACTAGGATCCAGGTACTTTACACAGTGGTATCTTGAGAGCCCAAGTAAGGAGGATTTCTAAAGAGATTACTCTATGAATAAAAAAATCACATAAATACATAAACACCAGAATGAAGCAGATTTCAACAGGAGGGCTGGAACAGTAAAACACCAGGGCCTCGCTATAACCCAGCAGGCCGCCAAGTCACACACTACTGTTCTATCTTGTAACTGAAACCATTTTATGACAATGTCATTCTGAGGTTTACCTAACTCACCTCTTGGAGCCAGGTCACTTGATACTAATTCTGCACTGTATTAGTTTTAGACTCACACTCCAAGGTAATCATATTCATCTGAATTCGAGAGAGAAGAACAGATGTAAGGCAAGCATTGTTTATAACGGTTATAAACTTACTCTATTTCTGAAATTACCGCAAGAGCTGCACAAGATGGGATTGGTACGGAAGGGAAGGCCCAGGAAGAGCTTTTTGATCAAAACTGGTTGACATTTGAGATTCCCACTCATTTCACTCACAGCAATGCCACAGCCTACAGATTTTCAAGAAACAAGGGCAGATGACAATACTAATCTCTGCAAAGAATCCTGGACTTGTCATCTTAGTCCATCCTAAATAATCTATGGTTTCAAAAGAAGATGGTTATGCAGATATATATTTTTATTGCTTAGCTTTGGAATACAAATACAGCGATGTTGGTAAAACTGTTGGAAACACCACACACCCCGTTAGAGGCTGACTCTGCCTCTCCCACCTGTAGCAGTGCAATCTAAGTCTAACTCCTCTTCATCTCTTGCAGAAGCCTCTTCACTGCTTTCCTGCTTCCATCCTTCCCCCTAAACCCACTCTATCCCCCACCCCAAGGTACCACGAAACAATCAGTGCAATGGGTTTCTGCCTGGAGGCATGTTTCCCTTAACTCCCTACAATGGTACTTCAGTTCACAAACTCGCTTCTCTCCACAATTCTGGTCACAAACCTAACTGGATGACAACAGAATCAAATTCTCCTTTTAGGTCAACACTGAACCTAACCACTGAACTTGATTTAGTTCTTGTCCAACTTGGTTTGCGACCAGAATCATGAAAAGAATCAAGTTCATGAACCATGCTACCTACTTGATCTGACCCTAAATCACCTACAGGACCCCGGACTGCTCTTCCCCAGCAGTCTATAGCATGGATGATCTCCATTCAGTCTGTTGACTTGGCCTTTACACCACCCATTTCTCCAAACTAGAAGGCTCTTTACTCAGATCTTTAATCCTTTCTGTTATTATATTTCAGTTTAAATGGTACCTTCATTATAGATTAAATATGACCTTCCTTAGCCACTCAAACCCAGCCACCACCTAGTTGCTGGCCACCATATTGCCTGTTCTCTGCTGGGCTCCTGCCCCACCTGACATTTTCTTCTTCCTGTCTCCTGTCCTCCCTCCACTACATTGTAGGACACAGGAGGAGCACACTCGTTAACCCTGTAAATAAAAATGGAATTAGGGTTCCTTCTAAAATTTTATTTATTTTAACAGACAAGTAAAAATGATATACATGATGTTTTAATATATGTATATGTTCTGAAATGATTACAACAAGATATTTAACATATGCTTCCTCATCATCTTTTGTGGTAAGAACACTTAAAATTTACTCTCTTAGCAATTTTCAAATATACAATATACAGTTAAATTTATAATTACGTCACTTATCAAGTACTGACCACGAAGGCAAAATTCTTCCCTGTCATCCCAACGTGTGCATTACAACAAAGTCACCCACTCATGAAGGACACTACATTTGCTCACTGACCACAGCTGCCTTCTACCAACTTCAGACTTCACAAATACAGTATCCCAAGAGCACCAAGAACCACCGCTCTGAGGAGCCCTGCTGGACACATCTGCCCACTTCACAGATACCCTGGCTGTGCTGCCACCAACTGAGGGCTCTGCAGACTCCAAGGTGGCCAAAGCTCCATAGTGCGCTCTGTCAAACAGCAAAGAGACAGTTAAAAAGTTGCTTTCAGTCATCTGTGGTCACTGTGAATCACTTTTACAGTCCTGAGACAAAAGAAAAAATGGTCTCACCACTTATCCTCAAAAACTTGAGCATGCTGGGACAGAATGTAAAATGCTCACAGATTAGTCAGGATTCCCAGAGAAAAAGACCGGTGAGGTGGAGAGAAAGAGAGGAGAAAAGAGAGGAAAGAGAGACGAGAGAAAGAAAATGAATCGGAGCAGAGACAGAGATTATAAAGAACTTGTCTTATAATTAAGGAGACTGACAAGTTCATATTTGGGCTGCACCCGGAGCTGTGGGCGAGCCAGAGGCGCTGAGAAGTCAGAAGGCAGGTGCCATGCCGGAGCGCCACCTCCTACCCTGGGAGGCCAACCTTTTTGTTTCATTCAGGCCTTTAATTAACTGGATGAGGTCCATCTTCATCCAGTTACGGAGGCAAACTGTTTATCCAAAGTTCACCAATTGAAATGTTTAATCTCATCCAAAAGCAACCTCCAAATAGACATATAAAATTAACTATTACATGTGTGTCAACTCAGCATCCTTGTGTATCTCCTTAAACCACATTTAACCTCCAAATAGAAAAGGTCATAATTCTACCTAACATGATACAACTATCCTGTGCACAAACAAAACACATGAACTCTTTCCCCAAAAGATAATGTAAAGTCTTTGGACACTGTTTATTTTTCTCCTTGACATTCCATAACTTAAATACTGTGATATAAAGTTAACATTAAATACTGTGCTGTAAAATCAATACATCTTGTATTATATAACAAGGGATAAGAAAGGGAAACAAAGATATTTGCCATATATGTGCACATGCACCCACACACACACACACACACACACACACACACACACGCATGCATGCATGCACACACTCGTAACAAAATGAAGAATTGCTCGTGACAATTACAGTCCTCTCTGTAGCTGATTCACACGATCAACTAGGATTTATACCTTCTTCCAGTGCCCATTCTGTTCTCTCATCGCCTACAGAAGCACTTCAGCTGGTCATGGTGGTTTATCTGACAGGATAACCCAAATTTTGAAATCTGTATTATTCAGCCATGGCTGCCTTAACAAAATCCCACATACTGGGTGGCTTAAACAACAGAAATTTATTTTCCCACAGTTCTGGAACCTCAAAGTTCAAGAACAAGGTGCTGGCAAGGCTGGGTTTTGGCAAGGTCTTTCTCCTGGGCTTGCAAAGGGTCACTTTCTTGCTGTGTCCTCATCATATTTCTTCTATGTGTCTCTATGAGACACCCCTGATGTCTCTTCATCTTACTGTAAGAATATCAGTCCTTGTGGATGGGGCCCACTCCTCTGAGCTCATTTCACCTTATCTCTTTAAAGCTTCCATCTCTAAATACAGCCACAGTGATGTTAAAGCTTCTTCAATCTACGAATTTTAGAAAGGAACCCAATTCATTCATAACAGCTTATAACTTTCCAGGGTAACATACAACAAGTAATAGTTAAGAAAAATAAGACATTTTCTAGACATTTTTGAGGACCTTTCATTTATTTACCAAACATTAATATGCTTGGCCAATACTGTGACCCCTTACAATGTACCAGTCCCTACACTTACACTTAGATGGCATAATAATGATCAAATATTGATACAACACCACATTATGCCCTGAATTTGAGTCAGTGGGGGCCACTATTCTCAGATAAGAGGTCTCAATATGGAATTTCAAATTATTTTCATTCAGACATATTGTCCTGAATTACAAATTTGGCATCAGTTCTGTTCCTTGCTTTAGTTTTCTTTCTCAAGGTCTCCTATTAGTCATGTGTTAGATCTCCTTTGCCCATCTTTAAAATGTTCTTAACTTTCACCTTCTATTTCTTTTTAAGGCCTTATCTGTTGAGCTTCTTTGTTCCTGTATTCATTCTAATTTAATCTTCATGTCTAAGCATTTTTCTTTTCTTTCCGAAGCTTTCCTTACGTCTGTCACTTCATTTCTGAGATTTTTCTATTTTTATGTATGCAGTACTCCCTCCTATCTTGTATCCCTTTCTTGATGAATTTTTAGTCTGTTTCGACAACAGCAGGCTATAGTTTCAGTCCTGTGTGGGTGTGTTTAATGTTGTGTGGGTATGTTTTAGTTTGGATTTAGTGCACTATACATAGACAGGTTATTCAGCTCCTTATTCTTTTATGTATTTTCTATTTACGTAGGTTTTACCTCCATCTTTCTGTGGCTTTTTTAAAATGTGAAGTTAATTTTCCTAAACTTTCAGGACGAAGCACGGTTTACAGCCGTGTTTCTAACTACAGAGCTCCCTCTCCTGCTGCTTTCAGGTAGTGTTAAGGGGAAGTGACAGCTGCTTTCTCAGACATCTTGGCTTCCTACCCCCATGTCCACTTTTACTTCCAAACCCCAAGGAAAGAGAAGAAATTCTTCGAGCATACTGACAAAAAGAATAAGTGACTCATGTAGGAAAAATTTTTATTTAAAAGCAACAATTTATACAGAAAACAGACTAACCTAAGATTCCTAAGAAAAGAAAATACGAGTCAAGGATTATGAATTATCTTCAAACATAAAGGACATAGGCAACATGTAAGAACCCAAAGAACATTGTTCCCTTGAGCCATTTCTGAAGAATGTATTAAAGAATAAGCTTCAGGCAGTCAAAATAACCTTAAAGAACAAAGGTTAAGACTGGTGATGAATAGCACATATATCAGTCCTTATAAAATTAAGACTAAATACGTATCATAAGAGAGACTGCAGGCTGGCGATTTAGCTCACTGGTTCGATCCCTGAGTTCGATCCCTGGCGCGCGCGCGCGCGCACACACACACACACACACACACACAAAAGAGTGCAGTATGTAATGGCTCTATGCTCTAAAACATAGAGTATGACTGAAAAAAGTAAACACAAAAATGTTTCAAATTATTTGAGTAAGTACCTTCATAGTGGCAGCATTACTCTGAGGTTTTAATACATGAGATCAAATAAATGAGTTATGAGACATTCTATCATCCCTGTGTCCTTATAATCAAGTTTATTAATGTGAAAAAAAGAGATACAGATTTAATAAAAGGTTAAGTGAGAACCCTGTGACCCTGTATTTGAATAGAAGTATCATATGAAATCATAATGCATTACACACACGCGAGCATATGTGCATGCACACACACGCATGCGTGCACACACACACAATTTCTGTTTTTATGTTTTACCCAGCTCCCAGCTTTATCCCCTAAGGCGGCCTAGAAATGCTGACTGAAAAGAACATGGAAAACCCTTGGCGCCTAGACTGTGGCCTTGACATACTGTATCTCACAAAACAAAATTACAGTTCTTTAAAATGGCTGCTTCCAGCTCGGGGGCAGGAGATGTGTACAACAACCTGGGAATCTTGCCATACCACATGCGAGGAAAGCCCCTACATAAAAATATAAAGTACATAATTATCATATTCTCAACGAATCCCCAAAGATATAAACAAGAACATTTTAGGAGATACATAGACAAACATGCACCTTTTTATCAGTTAAATATTTAAATGCTTATAAGCAGCCCTTGAAATACACGATTTTGACTGTATAACTGCTTACAACGATATAAAGTCTTTCAGCTTGTTAGATGATTTAAATTTTAAAATGTCTGGTAAGTGCCTCTCTATAGGTGATCTGTGTTATAGCACACACACTAAGGACTGGAGGTTGGATGTGAACATCTACTTTTGAAAATTACTGGCATATGCAATTAATGCTTCTTTTTTTCTTCCTTTAGCCAATCACAAACAAACTTTGCCGAGCCCTTTTATGAACCAGGAATTACCCCAGCGCCTGGGGCTACTGAAGGGCTGTAGCCCCTGCCTGTGAGAATTCACCAGCCAGCAAATCTTCAGCAGAAACGATATGGTTTTATAGCTAAGAAGTCATTTGACAGTGCATAGAGATGGGTAAATACCTTGGCTTTAAAATCAGGCTAGTGAATGACTGGCTAAGGACAAAAGGAAAGAAGTGCTGAAAATCATTTGGAAGCATCTAACCTTACAGAAGACTAACATTAATACTGTATAAGCAAGATTTGACATGGAAATACTGAGGCCTGGGAAGCTGAAGTAACTTACCCATGTTCACACAGGAAGCGGGGCTGGAACTACTCACCAGTGACTACCACCAACACACTCAGCATTTGAAGCTAGGTGCGCCTGGCCCCAGAGCCCAGGCTCTTAGTCACTGCCCTCCTCTGGCACCTGCTGGCACAGGAGCTTCGCGATATTGCCTGTCTGGCATCCACTCCCACTTCCCACCTCCCACAGGACCATAGCCACGGGTGCCAGGATGAAAATCCCAACCACCCTACAGTCTCTCGTGTGCACTCTGACTTGGACACGACCAGCTTGGGCTCCAGAAGGCCCTCTTTGATCTGATCCTGCTCTGCAGGGTACATTTTCATCTTAAACTTACCCAAAAGTACCCTTTCTCCATAAGACTCTTAGACTGTACACAATGAGGCCAAAAGCTGCTATCAGTCCTATGCAATGCTCCTAGTCTCCCCATGCTGGTTTTGTCATCTCTAACATGGGTGCTTATGATAGTAACAGAACCAACCTCTCAGTGTGCCATGAGGACTACAGGCAGCTCTGCTCAGAGAGTGCTTTCAATAGCACTGATCAGGCGGAAGCCCTCAGTCAGTCTCCTCAAGAACAGCCACATGCAGGTCAGCATGGAGATAGTCCAGATAAAGGTGAAGTTTCTCTTAGAAACTGAATGTTTGGCAACAAATAAAAGTGAAGACACAGAATGAGCGCAAGGGGGTCAGCTTCTAGCGACTGGGTTCATTTGCCACTGGATTCTATTTCCATTTTGAGATCACTCAAAAGAAAGCAAAAATGGACAAAAAATAGACTCTAAACTATTTTTGTTTTTCTTTTCTTCAGAGAGTTGGATGGTAACAAATTTTATTTTGGTCCATAGACTGGATCCTAATGTATTTGACTCCTTGTTCTGGATTTCCCAGTGTAACGCTTCCAAAGTGTTCAAGGGAAAAGCCAACCTTCGCCCTGCTGGTGTCCCTCTAAGCACCTCTTCACAAGACTGGCGGATGTGAGAATTATGCATTTCAAGAATCACATCATAAGCCATAAAACAGCTAAGTCAGATTCTCCTTTCTCATCATCACTTACTAGGGGAAACACTTTCTCGGCAGCTGATCCACAATCTCTTTCCTTCACCCGATTAGCATTCTGAGTGGGTGCCTCTCACAAGGAAATCATCCGGCAACTTCTGTATTTTGATTATGCTGAAGCAAGCAGAGAGCTTTCAGCAACCACCTCTGACAAGCTTTATTACATCTGGTAACTGCTGTTCTCTCGCACAGGACAGAACAAAACAGGCTTGCTTATCACCTCTGATCTTTCAACCCTAAATCACGGGTTTTTGACCTCCGACAACCAACCAATGGGATCTACCAGCTCCCTTTGTGGCCTCTGACTGGTTTTGTTTTCTCTTAAAGAAAATCTACCTCATATGACCATTATCAGCCTATTCTTTTCTCCTAATTTGATAGGTTGAATATTCCAAGTTTTCTCCTTCTTAGAGGACCCCTTTAACATCTTGGACTGTAAGTAGTGCCGACATAAATGCCAAAAGGGTAATTTACATTAAAATTAGAAATTATGTTCTTTATCTTATTTTATTCCTTATTCTGCAAACTTTATTAATGAGATACCACAGATGTGGTTTACTGTGATTATTACAATAGCTGATATTTACTAGACTTTACCAAGTACCTAGCCTAGTGTACCATGATCTTATTTTTAATGATTCATTTGCTTTTATTCTCTTAAAAACTAGGTTAGTGGTTACTACCATCATATAATATTTTAATGACACATATTTTAATGAGTAAACTGAAGATTAAAAACTTGAATAACTTGCCCCAAATTCACATAAATATGATGTACAAGTCTGACATTTCTCCACTGTACTCTATTATCTCCTTTGCCAGTATTTTTGTTTGCTTCATTTTGGTGTTTTGAGAGAGCATCTCGCTACATAGTTCAGGATGGCCTTGAACTCATGGCAATCTTCCTGCCTCAGCCTTATGAATGCTGGGATTATGGGCATGTACCCTCCATGCCTAGCTCCTTGCCAGTATTTTGAGCAAGACTTAAATTGTCTGATTTTTTAGGAGGCAAACTTATGATTCACATAGCAGTCAACAGAACCACATTTGTCTTTCTTTTAACCTTTCCTTATTCATCATTTTATTTTTTCATTAGTACATGTTTGCAGTACACAATGATTATATTTATTGTGGGGAGTTGGTACACAACACATCTCCATTCTTTTTTTTTCATCCCCTACTCCTCCCATCTCTCCCTGATTCTTCCAACTCTTGATCTTGTTCTTATTTACAAAAATTCTATTTCCATTTTTTTCTTCATTGTTATTTCATCCCCTTTTCTTCCCCTCTCTCCATCTCTTCTTTCTCTACCCATTTGAGAAAGGACTCCCTAGCTCCTACTATCTATCTTTTATTTTGCTCTTTCCCATTTATATTTTGAGTGTCTTATTAAGATAAACCATGCAATATTTAAGTTTGTCTGATTTATTTCACTTCATACTGTATTATGGTCTCAAAGTATATCCACTTAACTATGGATAGCTCATGCTTTTCTTTCTTTATGGCATAGTAGTATTCCATTGTGTATAAACACATTTTCTTTATCCATTCATCTGCTCATGGGAATATAGGCCATTTCCAAGGTTTAGCTATTATAAATTTTGTTGCTATACACAAGGTATGCATGTATCACTGTAAAATGACTTCAACTCTTTTGAGAAGATACATTCCTAGAAAGGGAACAGATGGGTCAAATGGCACTTCTATTTTTAGTTTTTGAGGAATCTTCACACTGATTTCCACAGTGATTGTACTAGTTTACATTCTTACCAATAATGAAGAAAGGTTCCTTTTTTCCCACAACTCATCACCCAAAATGAAAGACACAATCAAAGAATGGACAACCACAAAGACACTTCTCAGAAGTATAAACAGTCAACAAATACCTGAAAAAATGTTCACTGTCACTAGCAATTAAATGCAAACTAAAACAACCGTAAGATACCATCTCCCTCCAGAAAGAATGGCTATTATCAAGAAATCAAATAATAACCACATTTGTCTTCCCCGAATGTTTTCAGCACATAGTAATCTGCCATCTTCTGACTTAGCACTTTTGGCACGGACCCCTCGTCTGACAAAAGGAATCACAGATAGGTATAAAAGTGTTTTTCAGATGCAGTTACTAAAACTCTGGGCTGCTTTGGCATTCTTCAACTCTCGCATTGGCAGTGAACTCTGCCCATGAGTTTCTGTCTCATTTCCCTATTGGAATCACTAAATCTCTAACAGCTAGAAGAGCTGTTCATTACTCTACATCCTCCCTTTGGGATGGTGGTTACTCTTTAAATACTTACTAATTATTTCTTCATCAATACGGTAACTACATTCTTGCTACATTCCTTGCTCGATGCAAAGGCTCTCAAAACTTTATTCCTTATTTTTCTTATTTTTCGAGAGTCTTTGAAAAGTCTTGAACACTCAAAGCTAAGCACTACCCTAGAGCTGTTATCTAGTTGACTCAGAAATTACTGCCTGGTGTTCTGTATTTTAGCCACAGAGCCAGACATCCACACCTTTTTCCATATCAAATGTTAATACTTCAACAAACATTAGGAAAAAGACCAACAACTAATATATGCGCTTCACATCCACAGTATGTTTACATTTACAACGATAAACACATCTGTTGGTTTGTGTGTTGCTAATGAATATGTGAAATGATCTAAAGACCTCAGATCATTAGTGTTATGGTTTATGTTTTTTAGAAAACACCACTTCCGGAGGCAGGAGCCAGTGAAGGTCCTTGAACCACAGGCAGGAGGTGGTTTGAACCACTGTACCTTGTGCAGCTGGCTCCCATCATGGGGGTTTAGGTGGTAAGAGGCAGGCAGGTAACTGCCTTCTATTTAGAGATCTTCTCAGCAGTTTTGCTAAACCTTTTTTATTTCATTATTTAGACTTAGACTGCGAACGACCTCTTGTATCATTTTTTCTTTTCTCAGGAAAAGCAGGATGCATTTGCTCTTAGTATACATGCTGGTGAAGTGAGCACATGGATGTATTTGCTTACCTGTATCCACTTCCCTGCCAGGTACCCTGACATAGAAGAACTGATACCAGAAGAACTAGCTGACTTGAGATTTACTGCTGTGTCCTTGACAGTAAGATGCTCTCTGACAGAAGGAAAATTTCTTACCAAGTGCATTCATCTTTTGAGTTTTTCTGTTAAGGTAAGTCCACACAGGGGGACTGCCATAAGACAGCAATTACAGGACCCAAATAGGATGGTTTTTTGGCATCATCACTTGAGGTAATTTGCCCCACTCCTGGGTTCAGCAGCAATGTGCTTCTGCCTCCTTGACACATATGTACAGGTGCCTGACAACCCACTAGTAACTCAGAGCCAATACAAGAGATTATGGGGCAGAAATAAAACCCAAAGTTTCACAGCGTTTCAACCCTGCTATTAAAATATCATGAACCTGAGCGGCACGTCCAGAGGTCCCCCAGATCTTGTCTTGCTTCAACAGTGTTTGGATGGAACAGACCCAGGGACTCCCTCTCTTTCATCTTTCATCCACTTTCCAGTCACAGACTTCAGAACCATCTTCTCGCCCATCTCCTGCTTCCAGGACTGGCCAACACCGTTCTTTTGGGGGCAGCTCCTTATTGCTGACCAGCCATGACCTCTCAGATTCATCAGACTTATTCCACTAAGGTGGAGGCTGCCATCAACCGCCTGGTGAATCTGCACCTGCGGGCCTCCTACACCTACCTCTCTCTGGGCTAATGCTTTGACCATGACGATATGGCTCTGGTGGACATGGGCCATTTCTTCCACGAGCTGGCCAAAGAAATGCACGACAGCACCGAGTGTGTCCTGAAGGTGCAAAACCAGCGTGCCAGTTGCATTCTTGTCTAGGACGTGCAGAAATCTTCTGAAGGTGAGTGGGGTAAAACCCTGGATGCCACGGAAGCTGCCCTGGTCCTGGGGAAGAGCCTAAACGAAACTCTTTTGGATCCTCATGCCTTGGGCTTTGCCAAAATTGACCCCCATCTCTGTGATTTCCTGGAGAACCCACTTTCTAGATGAGAAGGTGAAGTTCACTAAGAAGACAGGTGGTCATCTCACTAACCTCCGCAGGCTGGCAGGCCTCCAGCGTGGGCTGGGTGAGTATCTCTTGGAAAGGCTCACCCTCAAGCACAACTAGGAGGCCTGTGGTCTCTGAGAGCTTTGGCCTAACCCGCTCCCTCCAGGCACTAGGCAGTTTTTTCACCTCTAGAGCCCCCTCCCAAGTCTTAGACCAAAAGAAAACAGAGCTTTTTGAGGCCAAAAAAAAAAAGAAAGAAATCATGAACCTATACTGTAGGAGTAAGAAGGAGAAATATGAAAGAAAACTTCAATAACATGTAAATTATGCTGCAGACAGTGGAAGACATCAGAAAGATAAATCTGAAGAGTACAAAGAAATTGGAAGATACCACAGAACGAGGTTTTTCAGTTGTCCACCCTGACACTAACCCCTCACATCAGGCTCTCAAGAGCCACCGTGAGAATGACATGCCCTGGAGGCGGAGACATGTCACCTCACTAATGTTCACAGACTCAGGCACACTGGCAAAGCCGAGGCTCTGCGGAGGCCTGCATTGAAGAGGCCTGCTTAATTTGGTTTCACTCTGTGTTTCCTAATCTCCTTTACCCGCAGAAGCATTTTTTCTTGTTTAGCATCTATTAAAACTTGGACCAAAGTAGTTTTGGAGAGATCCTGCAATTCAGAGGAAAAGACTGGGAAAACAGAGCCAAGCAGGAACCGAGGCAGTGAGCTTGCTCAGCAGCAGGACAGGCTGACAACAGAAATGCCTGGATTTTCAACTGGAGTAAATGATATTGATGTCATAATTTCTAGAAGCAGGAAAAAAGAGCAAATTAAAATTTTGAGCACAGTAAATGAAGTTTTGGTGGGTCAGTTGGCTTTCTTCTGCACAAAAGTCAAGTTCCAGAGGTCTAGCTCCTTGAGTAAAGATTAATCTGTAAAATGTTTTTGACCTATATTTGTTCAAGTAAATCCAAATTTCATGGATACTTAAATTACCAGTCAGTAGAAAATATTAACTTTTCTTAGATAAACAGCAACAAGACCATCCCTAGATAGATCCAGGCAGATGTGGAAAGTGAACTGATTCTCTTCTCCCTCTCCACGTCTCTGCCCCACGATCCCAGAGCTCTCCACCGCAAACCTCACAAGCCTCCCCACACCAGCTATGTTACGTCTTCGAGTGCCTGGATTACATGTGTGTGCCACCACACTCAGCTTTAACAGAAATTATTAAACACAGTTCTCCCAGGGGGAACCAGAAATGTCAAACACATGTTCTGTAATGGAAGAATAGCCTCCAATCCTTGAAATTAAACCGAAGTAGCCCGCGACATCAAGTACTGCCATGAAACAAAATCATGAACCTGTATTCATGGAATGCTTTTCACATATTACAAGGGAGGGTGCTGGGGTGTCATTAGCAAAACCAACTGCCATTTAGCAAACAGCTAATCAGCTTCAAGTACTGTTATGAGTACTTTACATACTTTATCATCCTCACTGTATCAGTGAAGCTCAATGACTTATTGTGATACTCATTTCACTGATGAGGAAACCAAGACTCAGCATGCAACCATTTGTACAAAAATCCCATGACTAGCATGGACTGGACTGGAATCCAGAATAGTGTACTTAGTCTGTATGGTGTAGGGCCTATTTGGTTTATCCCACATAGAATGAGAGTATTTGAAATGAGCTCTGTATTATTTAAAGAGTCATCAGTTGATCCTAGCGAGAATGTTCCACATCCCTGACAATGTCCATGCACAGAATTTATTTGTTGAGCTAAGTTTTTTAAGCTGTCCCTTAACCTTCATCCATAAAACACATATCAGTATGTTGACTCAGCACCTACTGTCCCCTCAAAAGTGACAAGAATCTAGAGTTCAGTTCTGTAGGTATTTCTTAATAAACTTCTCTTAAAATAGCTTTAGATGTAGTTTTGGAAGAATTGCTAAAATGGGGCAGAGTTCCCATATATCCCATTGTTTCTCCCTATAGTTACCTTCATGTGAACTTGACATGACTAATGAATTGATATTGGTGCATTATTATTAACTGGAGTCAATCCTTCATTCACATGTCCTTAGTCTTTCTCTAACACTCTTCTGCTCCAGGATTTCACATAGGATACCACACTGCCTGTAATCACCATGTCTTCTTAGGCTCCTCTTGGGACAGTTTCTATTATACTTTCTTTATTTTGATGAGTGCACCTTTGAGGAACACTAGCCAAGTATTTTGTAGTTTGTTCCTCTAATGGAATTTGTCTGATGTTTCCTCTCATGACTGGATTGGGCTTGGGGTTGGGGAGGAAGATCACAGAAGCACAGTGCCATTCTCATTTCATCTTATCAAGGATACACAGGGTCAACATGCCTTACGCCCCTTGGGATTAATGATTCCCGACCTCCCTCTGAGCTGAGAAGGGATTCAGATCTCGTGCTTGTAGACAACTCCCCCTTGGATTAGACTGTCAGGTGATCTACCATGTCTAATTTGTTCTTTTTTCCAGTGCTATGAAAATTCTGTCCCAATGCCAGGCCTGGAGTTCTAGATACTCTGGAGGCTCAGGCAGGAGGATCACTTGAGACCAGACTGGCCAATATAGAAAGATCCTGTCCCTTCTACACTCTTTCCCCCAAAAAGAGAATGCTGTCCAACAGAATGAACATTTCTACATTTCTTCAAAAAAACGGAAAGAAAGGGGAAAGGGAAATCATGGAGAATTGTGAATAAACCTGCTGTAAATAGGGATGGAGGGAACGGAAGGGAGGGATGGGGAAGAGGGGGGAGAACCAAGAGACACCATGTACAGGTACAAAACAAACATGATGAATGTGATCAATATATGTACAATGTACCAATACATGTTCTTGGTTTAAAAAAAAAAAAGTAGAGAAGAGTCACTGCACTGCTTTATTTCAAAAGGTACAGAAGGCCCCAGAGGCCAAAAGGCAAAGCAGCCTTTAAAACTGTATGTATAGGATACATCCAAGCTCTGCGCCTTGGATGAGCTGAGCATGCAGCATGCATTTCTTCTGCACCCTCTATATGGGGCTCACCTTGCCTAATTGGCAAGCTCATACGCAGTCCACCATCTAGGGAGGAGTCTTCTGTTGCTCACAGGTAAGGGCTGCTTCCATCATTCATCTGTCCCACACTACACCAGGCCGATCTAGGCCCTAGGGATACAGGACTGAATGCTAACAGAGTAAGCTCCTCTTCTCACAAAGCAGATATGGGGGGTGAGTGTCAGGTGCAGGTGGACCACTCAGTCAGGTATTCCCTTATCCAAAGAGCCATCCTGAACATCATTCTCCCTTTTAGTCTATTGTCTTCCTAACACTATTGGAGTATTCCATGTTGAGTGCTATATCACTATTTGTCTCTCTGTCTCTCTACACGATTCCTTTGGAGTAGGGATGGGTTGGGTTTATCCTGCCAGTAGAGCATTTTACATTGACCCAATACCCAATGAGGGTCAGTAAAACTCCAAGGCAATTGATTAGTATAAGATTCTGCAACAATAGCAACATGGTTTGCAATGTGGCTTTGTACCCTAATCACATAATATAAAGTCTGTAACTTTGTAGTTGACTCTTGTGCTACCATATATTAAAATGGCTATGTTTTCTACATCTGCAATTCAAGGGATAAACTATCCACTGTAAAGAAAGGCCTTACGAAGAACCATAGAAGGAAATATCTAAACTGCTGAAAAGGGAGCAGATCTTAGAAATATATGGCATAAAAGACCCAAAAAAAACTCCACCAAAAAACTGCTAGATTTAATAACTAAATTCAGTTGCATTGCCGGATACAAAGTCAACACCCAAAAGTCAATAGCATTCCTATACAAAAAAATACACCCACCAAAAAAGAAATAACAGAAGATATACCTTTCACAATTGCACACAAAAAAATAAAATACTTAGGAATCTATCTAACAAAGGAAGTAAAAGATCTTTACATCGAAAACTACAGCACTCTAAAAAAGGAAATTGAAAGGGATATCAAAAAATGGAAAGACATCCCTTGTTCCTGGGTAGGAAGAACCAAAATAGTGAAAATGGCTATACTTCCTAAACTACTCTACAGATTTAATGCAATTCCAATCAAGATACCACTAACATACTTCAAAGAATTAGAAAGGACAATCATGAATTTCATCTGGAACCAGAAGAGACCAAGAATAGCAAAATCAATCCTAAGCAACAGGGGAAAAGCAGGGAACATCATAGTCCTCGACTTAAAACTATACTATAAAGATACAGTGTTAAAAATAGCATGGTACTGGCAAAAAGACAGACCTGAGGATCAATGGAATAGATTGGAGGATACAGAAAGAGCTCCAAACACACTCAAATATCTCATCTTTGACAAAGGAGCCAAACACCCTCACTGGAAGATAACCTCTTTAACAAATGGTGCTGTAAAAACTGGCTTGCCACATGTCAAAAACTAAAACTAGATACATGTCTCTCTATATCTCTCACCATGTACTAAACACAAATCAAAGTGGGTCAAAGATCTAAACATTAAAACAGAAACACAAAATCTACTGGAGAATAGAATAGGAAGAATCCTCAAAGACATAGGGGTTGGAAAAAAATTTATGAACAGAACCCAGACTTCATGGGAAACAATACAAAGAATCAGTGCTTGGGACCACATGCTATTAAAAAGCTTTTGCACAGCAAAAGAAATCACCAATAGAGTGGAACGAAAACCCACAGACTGGGAAAAAATTTTTGCTAGCTATCCATCGGACAAAGATCTAACATGTAGAATATACAAAGAACTCAAAAAAATTAAACCTCCCAAATTTAAAGACCCAATTCAAAAATGGGCAACTGAAATGAATAAACATTTCTCAGACAAAGAAATAAAAATGGCAAATAAATATATGAAAAAATGTTCAACATCACTAGTCATTCGAGAGATGCAAATCAAAACAACCTTAAGATTCCACTTCACTCCAGAAAGAACCGCAATTATGAAAAAAATCAACCAATAACAAATGCTGGCGGGGTTGTGGGGAAAAAGAAACTCTTCTCCACTGTTGGTGGGAATGTAGACTGGTCCAACCACTGTGGAAATCAGTGTGGAGATTCCTCAGAAAACTACAACTAGAGGTTCCATTTGACCCAGCTATTCTTCTACTGGGGATCTTCCCAGAAGAATTAAAATCGTCATACCACAGGGATATATGCACAACCATGTTCATAGCAACACAATTTGTAATAGCTAAGTCTTGGAAACAACCTAAATGCCCAACAACCAACGAATGGCTAAAGAAAATGTGGTTTTTCTACACACTGGAGTACTACACTGCCATAAAAAGGATAAACTAGAGTCATTCGTATGTAAATGGATGTTCCTTGAGAACATACTTTTAAGTGAAATAAATCAGACACTCATGAGTACACATCGAATTGTTTCTCTGCTATGAGAAACCATAACTGTAAATAAGGACAAAGAGGTGTAATAGATATTATATAAAAGGAAGATAATATACAAAGAAGAGGAGCACTAGAAAGAGAGAAGGCGGAAAAGCAGAAAGGGAACGAAGGAAAGAAAGGGGAAAGTGAAATCATGAAAAATTATGAATAAACCTGCTGTAAATAGGGAGGAGGGGAACAGAGGGGAGGGGTGGGGAAGAGGGCGGAGAACCAAAATGCATCATGTACAGGTACAAAATAAATGTGATCATTATGTGTAAAATGTACCAATACATGTTCTTGGTTTAAAATAAAAAAAATTAACAAAAAAAGAAGTATATGGGGGGATTTTCAGAGAATATGTTCAAAGTGGGGATCAGGATGCACCAACCACAACAAAGGAATCAAAACAAATTAATAAAAACTCTCATGCAATTCACTACTTGTCACACATTACCTTTTGTGTTAAAAGCACACTTCGCAATATTGTTAAGAAAATGAAATCAGATTAGTTCATGTATAACCTTTTCAGCCTAGGACATAGCTCCTAGTAATCTTACAATATGCGATATTACTATGAAAGTAACAGCAACTAACATTTATACTCTTACAAACACCATGATCTAATCCAGTCTCCATTCTTATGGGCACTAAGACATTTAATGCTCACAATAACCCCTGGGAACCAGGTGCCAGTACCACCTCCCTGTAGCTGAAAACCCCAAGCTCCAAGCTCCAGTCCCTGTAACAAAAACCTCAAGCTCAGAATTCCAGAATCAGAATCCTCAGTCTGATTCTCTAGCCGAGCTCTGCATGTCAGAAAGATACACATAACACACTTGTGCATCTCTCTCTCTCACACACACACACACGTTTACACAGATGAGGCTACACAAAAGAGGCCATTCAGGTGAAATACGCCTATGCTTGGATAAAGATGCAATGTATGCAGGAGTCTGGGACTGAGCCAAGCCACAAGTAACAAGAATGCCCAAGTGTGCCAAGGGCAAAGGGTCACATCCAGTGCAACAGCCTTGGCACTGCTGCCTGAGTTCCTGTGCGCTCCCCTCCAGCCCCAGGACCACCTCTTCCACTCACCATGTAGCTGCTTGATGTTAAGTGGATGTCTGCCTCTGTGGAATGGACTATGACAAACGTGTCTCCACAACCATTAAACTTATAACCTTGGTCTTGACAAGACCATATATTACTAATTATATGAATGGTGAAAAACATTCATTCAGCAAATTTCATAAAGCTACCTAGTACATGCCAGGTACTTTGTTATACCCTAGAAATAGAAGGGTGAAGGGGCTGGGTAAAAACCTCCCTCAGCTCCCAAACAGCATTCTTACAATACCTAGAAACATTCTTACAGCGTAAGTAAACAGTTATGCATACTGTATTAGTTACCTTTCTAGAGTCAACGGTTTACAAGAGAGAAGATTTAATACAGGACATTTATACATTACAACATTCACACACACACTAGTCAAATGCAGGAAGAGTACAGAACATCTATCTATGCACTGGAGATCCAAAAGATCCAATCAAGGGCTGGGAGCCCACAACACTGTCTCATGTACGTCTGTGCCTGCACTAAGAGGCTGAAGAAATTTATACTGGAGCCAGGGTATGATACTTACTGCAGAGATGAAGACCAGAGCTCCTCCAAAGCAAACAACTAAGCCTGCCACAATGACAGCAAGGCCTCAAGCTCCTTCTGAGATGAGAACAGCCGAGTTCTCTTCGGGAGAACCAGCCACAGTAGAGCTTGTCCTGGGAAACAGCCGGCCACCATCTTTTGCTCCTGTTCTCCTTTATGTTGTGGCGGCAACAATCTTCAGGTGGATCCCCTACGCCAGAACCACACCAGCTCAGTCCAGCTGGGCGTTCCTGCTGAAATTATAACAATTTATATCCAGACAAAAAGTTGAAAATAAGGCAGACATGGTGGTACATGCCTGTAACCCCTAGCACTGAGAGAGGCTGAGGCAGGAGGATGCAAAGTTTGAGTCCTGCCTAGGCAACTCGGTGAGAACCTATCTCAAAATTAAAAATGAAAAAGGGCTGGCGATGTAGCTCAGTAGCAGAATGCCCCCGGGTTCAATCTCCAGTACCAAGCCAAAATAAGTAAATGAGTAAGTCAAAAACGCATTTACACCTAACCTACTGACCATCCTAGATCAGCAAGGGAGCTCTCTGTGGCGCACCCATTGTTTCCTCTTATGATCGTAGGGTTGACTGGGAGTTCTGTTCACCACCATGGCTCACCGTCACCTGAGAACACAGGACCACGTGTATTCCCCAAAACAATCAAAATTCAAAACATGAAGCACAAGTTACTCACAGTTTCTACTGAATGCACACTGCTTTCACAGAACCATTCAGTTAAAAACTCGTAAGTTGAAAGGGCTCTTCACATTTACCCAGGAAGGGAGAAACAAATGGACCTGTTAGCTGGCAGGAGGTAGGCTTTCCAACTCCCTGCTTAAAATCTTCTATCCTAGCCAGGCAGAGCACCTGGTTTCACCAAACAGAAACCCTTCTAAACACTCAGGTATTTGGCAGCTAGAACATCGGAGTCCCCTACTTCCTGGAGACCCCAGCCACAGCCACTGAGCCTCACTTGGTCCCCTCCATGTGGAGGAATCCTGAAGGCATCACATGAAACTGCTGGGCACGGAGCCCTGGCTTAACTGTTGGCAGAGGGGACACTTTTGTAACCACAGCCTGTGGCCAACATGCTCAGGCAGAACCGAGAAGTGGAGTCCACCCCAGCTGCCATGTGTGCCTGTCACCATCCATCATATTTACCAAGGCTGGATATCTTTTGGCAACAGATTCAACTTACATGGTTAAAAAGAAGCTTGGAAAATTTGGATCGTTTAATTAATCTTTACGTATTTTGTCCTATTAAGCAGCACAGAAAATGTTTACAGCTCAACTGAATAAATTAGCATTTATAACTCTTCCTTTGGCAAAGAGATGTATCGATATCTACCTATATAAAATACTGTTGAAATAAAAATGTCCAATCTAGATTCCTTGGCAAGATATAAGGAATTTTAAAAGACTGTGGAGGTGACATGTGGCCTGAATAATCTCTCATACAAATTTATTGCATTTCTCAAGCTGTAAGTATAACACGCTTAATGAAGCTCAACATTCGCAACTTGTCCCCCACAGAGTCTTACAGAGTTTGCCTTCAGAATCCCCTGTGCCCAGCGCCAGCTTTGAAACTATTTGCATGTTAACATGAGCTTTTCATTCATAGGTCATAGTATACACACTTCAAAATCATCTACAAAAGTTATGCCTTTTCAGAAATTAATGACCCTCACAATTTACCAATTTAAATATGTGTTGCCTTAAATAATCCTTAGAAGATCTGGGAAACATTTTCTTGGATACATGTAAGGCAAAGCAGGAAGGAGAATTTCACACTTTCAGATCTTTATCATTTGGAAAGCCCAAAGAAGCAGCCAAAAAATACTCTACCAACAAGACTGGAAGAAAAAGGAAATCTAGAATAATTTGCATGTAACAAGACAGTGCTACACTTTAAATTCATGTCTGTTTTTAGGACCAGAAAACATGAACACTAATAGCTTTAAAATACTTGAGCCACAGGGGAAAAAAAAAAAAATTAAGCAGCCATACAGTGGATATTGTAAGTCAACTGTTTTCTTTTGTTCTTTTCCTTTTGATTGAAATTAAACTTCTCTTTGTCAAAATTTCTTTTTTGCATATTTTTCCATGACTGATCATTCTACCCTGGGTTTCTGGAAGTGTCACATGTTGAAAGACAAAAAAAAAAAAAATGACATGAAATTATAAGAGAAGAGAGGCCTCTGTGATTTGCAGGCATCCATCTGATTAAAATTTCCCATTCTTCTCTGAGCAAGATATAATAAAATAGGTCCCACACCAGTAAATTTGGTGCATCACACAAAAAAATTCCAAGACAACTGATACACAGTGGAGAAGCTGGCATATTTATAAACAGTAACTGCCACATGCGCTAAAGAGTATAAGAAGAAAAAAAGCAGGAATGCATAGCAAACTCCATGAGGATTTAAAATCTCCTTATCTTACCAAAAAATTTTAATTCTGCATAGAAATCACTAGCCCTCAGGTCTTGCAAGAATGAAGTGAAGTATAATCAACCATAAAGAAACAAAAGACCCACACAAGAGAATGAAGAAAGAGAATCAAGTCTCTCAAGAAAGAGAATCAATTCCTCACAGACTGGATTCCAGGCTGACTTCCGGGTTAGGAAAAGTCTGTATTTGTTGTTCATGTTTCACTCAGCACAGGCAGAGGCAGCCCTGACACAGTGGGAGCCACCCAGCCTCAAGGAACAGCCAAGACACACACACATCTGCAGGTGCAAACAGCTTCCAAAAAGATCTTAGTCTTCCATGAAGACAAATGTGAGCTCCTGCTGCGAAGACTAGAAGTAGAATGCTGTATTACTCCATCAACGCAGTTCTATAGATCTGCAGCCAAATGTGAAAAACAAATCTCCAATGCAGAAAACAGGCAGCAAGGCTGCATCTCTGACCCTTATCTGTGAAGCAGCGATTCTGCCATTTCCCAACTCAGATTGCACAGATATCACCCAGTTACCCCAGCCAACGCCTGGCAAAAATCAGTAGAGGCCCATGGAGAGCAATAATGGGGGACAGAATTAAGTTGCAGGTAAAACAGGTCACAAGTTCTTGTTCTCAGGGTTCTGATTTCAAGCTCTAAACTTCATGTGTGAAATAAAATGACTTGAAAAAAGGATTAGAATCCCTGTGAACTTGCTAAAGAGAAGGAGACTGAGGGGCGGCTTCTAGACTGAAGCCGCCCCTCAAAAACAGGGCCTACATTCCCATCAGGGAGGCTGGCTGGAGTCAATAAACAGTTGTTCAAATCTTTTAGCACCCTTTAATGGTGTCCTGGGCTACTACTGATTTACACACAGTGCAAGGCAGGTAGTACATATTCCCATTATACAGAGGATGAAATAAAAACTTGAGAGGTTATATCCCTTCCACAGAAAACAGTTAAGTCAGAGTTGGGATTTGAACCCGTCTCTGCTCTACCATTCTGCTGAAGAAACCAAACTGGAAATCCACTCAGACTCGAGAGGTAGATCTTTGAACAGGTGCCCTCCATTTTCTAATCTATAAAATCAAGTGACTGAATCAAATCTTTTTGTACCTGGCAGTTCTGAAAGTCTTTGATTCTACTGACCCTAGTGTCTGAACTACAAGGCATAAATTTGGTCTTGAAAAGGTCACACAGTATTTTCTAATGTTATAAATGTTGTTTGTTTCATTTTATTTGTTGGTGCTGGGGATTGAACCCAGGATCTCACTCATGCTAAACATATACTCAACCACTAAGCTAAACTCGAGACCCCACATAAACTGAAATAAAAGAGGATTCACAAAGACCTCCTAGAACAAAGTCAGACCAACAGCATGTAAGCCATTTCCACTTCACTTGCACTTCAGTGGCCCAAAAACACAACCCTGTCAAGCTTGCCAAGAGGGCTGGAGAAAGACCCAAGGGCCCTAGGCAACTGCCAAGTGCTTTGGCTTTGCTTTGGCCCCTTGCAAAACTCTTCTATTTCCAGTCTGCTGAAATTCACTAAAAAATACAAGTTTAATATTATAAAAGACTAAATATTTGTCTTTATTTTTTTCTGTCCCCAAGTCAACAACTTTATGGTCAAAGCAACTGTAAGCTAGGAAAACTAGTGAAACTTACAGAGTTACTAAATATTAACAGTTGATTCCCAGGAATTTATCCCTATGAAGCACACAAAAAGGAACCAAACACCTTGGATATTTATCACAGTGTCAGACACCTGAACCCTAAAGATGAGAGCACAGCACAGCAACACGATGTTAATCCAAAACCTTGGTGCTTTTTGAAATGAGTTACACATTTGTACAGCTCTATTCACTTTGTTGCCAGATTTCACATGTCATCATGTCCCACAGTCTTCACAATGACCCTGTAGTATGCATCCAACCAAGGGAAATCAACTCCACATGAAACTTGACTTCAGTGCTCTCTCTACCAGATTTAGCCACCTCCTGTAAGATGAAGAGCTATCCTTGAATTTTGCTTCCTGCAAGCATGAAGTGGGGCACAGCAGATAAGTGTTCCAGGTGAGAGCTAAACAGAAAAGCTAGATCAAGTACAAATAACATGTATGTGGAGGAATTACAGGCACATACCAGAGCAATTTGGAATTGAGAGACCAAATTCCTAAAAAGAATAGAAACTCCCAAAGGTGAACCCAATATTCTGCACTGCCTTTCCACTTGGGATATTAGACAATTCAAAAGCTGAATACAGTTTTCAGCATTGTTTTAGGATTAGGAGGGCTGAAAAGTTGAGAAGTTCAGAGTTCCCAAGACAGCTAGGCACTGGGGTGCCAAGATCCTATAAAAAATGAAATGCAGAGATGTTCTGAGCCACTTCTCTCTTCTTGAGGTTTGAAACTTACCTAGATAAGTATACTGGGAAGAGACAGCAAAGCTCAGCAGAAAGCAGCAACCTAACAAGAGGTAGAAAAGGCTGGAGATACAGCTCAGTGGCAGGGTGCTTGCTTAGCACATGTGAGGTCCTGGATTTGATCCCCAGTACCTCATCCACACAAAGGCAGGAAAGCTAAGAAGCGCTATTATCAGTTTCTGTGCTAGAGAGATAAACTCTTTCAGTCTGGACCATAGAAGAATGACATCCTGGGAGTAAGGACAAATCAGAAATAGATCAGCCATGCAGAGACTGATACCAGGTCTGTCCATTCAATCCCTGACCCAGTGAAGGTGAGTTGCTCCTCCACTAAGTGCTTTCCAGAAACTTAAGAAGGTTGTGCCTGGAGGCATGTATCAATGTAGAGGCCCCCCTGGCTCTGCAATATGATGTCAGCCATTCAGTCTAAATAGCCTATCAATACATGAAGCCACAAGACAAAAATACCTAAGAGAAACTGACCCCTGGTGACACAGATTTGAAGTCATCAGACCCAGACTTTAAAATAACTGTAATTAACAGGTTCAAGAAATGCTGTATTGTAAATTTCACCAGAGAACTGTTCTAAGAAAAACCAAATGGTTAATCTAAAGCTCAGAAATAACAAATGAAATTTATAACACAATAGATAGGTTTAAAAGACTATCATTTTAAAAGAATACCAGTGAAATTAAGATATAAGCAAAATAAAATATAGAAAACAGAAAAATGCAAGAGACACAGAGAATATTATGAAAAGGCCGAACATACTGAAGTTTTACAAGTGGAAGGGAAACAGGATTGGAAGCACTGTTTAAAAACATAGGGACACAGGGCTAAGAATTTTTTTTAAAATAAGAGATATAGAATCACAAACCCAGGAAGCTTCAGGAATCTAGGCAGGATAAAGAAAACTGCATGTACTAAAAATAAATAAATAAATAAAAACATAGTAAGAAGTGGAGAAAACCTAACAGTAAAAGAAAAAAATCACAGCAGCTAGAGAAAAAGGAGTAACAGCTTTAAATGAAACATCAGTAACACTAATATGGTATTCTACTTTTTTTAAAACCAGGAAGTGATGGAAGCCAAAGGACAATGGAATATCTTTAAAGAGCTGAAAGAAAATAACTGCCAGTTTAGAAAGCTGTACTGAATGAAAGTAGCCTCCAAAAGTGAAAATAAATACATTTAGAGAGAAACCAAAGTTGAAAGAATTCATTATCATTACAACTTCACTGAAAAAAATATTAGTTTCAAGCACATGAAACATAATCCCATATTGAAATAAAATGCAGAAAAGAATAAAGAGCAATGAAAAAGGTAAACATATAGGTGAATCTAAACCCTTTGGTTGTCCAAAACAAGAACTATAATATCGTATAGTTTGTTATCTAAAGGCAATTGAAGCAAAGCAAAACAAGCATATAAGAGAACAACACAAAAGATGAGACAGGAGAGAGAGGAGAGGCGCTCTAAGGTTCTGGATGGAACTGTTCACAGAGTGCTAAAAGTATTATCCTTCACTACTCAAGTATGCATTGTGTAATATCTGAGGAAATCATCAAAAGAATAAAATAAGAACTTGGCTGACAAGGTACTGAAGGTTAAAAAATGTAAATAATATAAAACATTTGATTAAAAGAAGTCAAGATGGAGAGAAAAAATAACAGACACATCCGGGAAAAATGTGAAATGATGCTATGACGTCTTAATCCAAGTACATGAGTAATTATACTAAATGGAAATGGACTAAATTCTCCACGTAAAAATTAAATATTATCAGAATGGATTAAAAAAACAAAAGTATGTGTTGCTTAAAAACACATAAAGACTCAGATAACTTTAAGTAAACAATTGATTTCCACCTTCTTGTAACAAAGTTCAATTGCCACAAATTCTGATCTCTCTGAAATTAAGGCAGAAATCAATAATTTACAAAAAGGACAATTCCCCAAACGTTTGGGAAGTGATCATATACTTATAAAAGATCTTATAGCCAAAGAAGAAATCATAGTGGAATTAGGAACAATTCTGCCATGGCTAATTTTATGTATCAACTTCACTTGTATCAACACGGGAGGGTACTCAGTGTGTCTATGAGGGTTTCTGGGTAAGACTACTATGTGACTGGGTAGACTGAGTAAAGAAGACTGCTGCCCTTCCTAATGCAGGAATGTCTCGTTTAATCAAGAAGGTCGAGTAAGAGGACTCTTCCCTGCTGGACTGCCTTGACATTCATTTACTGCCACCTTGACATTCATTCACTGCCCCCTTGGCACCTGAATAGAAAGACTGGCTCTTCCTGGGTATCAAGTCTAGTAGCATTTAGACTAGAAACACACCCTTAGTCCTCCCAATGCTGAGGCCTTCGGACTCGTGCTATGACAATACCCCCAACCTCTCCTGTCTCTCCAGCCTGCTGAGGGCAGATCTTGCCAGTCCTCGTAACTGCATAAGCCAACGCCTTATGGGTTCTATACCTCTGAAGAACTCTGATACAAATATTTAATTAAATAGTAAGCAAGCACAATATATCACAATGTATAACACTGCTAGAATCATAGAGAAAAATTTATGCCCTTAAATTCATGTACTGAAAAAGAAAAAGAAATGGAAATAAATCCAAGTAGCCACCTCAACAAGTTACAAAACTGCCAGGAAACTTACATTTTTAACTTTGGATTGAAAATAATGAGAAGGATAAATGTACAAAATAGAAAATAAACATCAATTGACAAAAGTGCTTTTAAAAATCACTAAGAGAATTTATGAACCCCTAGAGGTGCAGCCTAGAAACACACAGACACAACAAACGTGTGCAATAAAAATAGTGACAATGCAATGTATCCTCCCAAGGTTACAAGAAGATATTGTAAACAATCAGACCCCACACATGTGAAACACAGAGGTAGGATAAAAAAAATTACCAAAACAGAGGTATCAAAAACGTAAGGAGTATTTCACTTTCAAATGCTCCCTACTCGTCGAGTAGCCATCTATCATCTCCCTTTCAACCCTTTTCCCCACTTCTAAATAAACTGTCCTCTAAATAAATTGTCCTCTCTTAATTTAAACTCGGTTTCTTTAATTCTGTACTGTAGCTGGGTTTACAATCGCCGGGAAGTATATTTTCTAGCAGGGCAGCAGCTCACAGTCCACCTCCGGACGTAATATTTTGGTGCGTTGGCCGGGAACTTAACAGGAGAAGGCATCTGAATACCGTAAGTGACCAGTCCCAGGGTCACTGGCCACAGATTAGCTGGAACCAACTCTCTAGACTGGCCCCCATTGAGGGTGGGGAACAGGAAGGCTGGAAGCCCAGCATTCAAGAAAAAGAGGAAAGGTACTTATTTTCAGTTTCCACTGCAACTCCTCTTAGTGGCTTCACTAGCTTGGGACTGCAACTGAAAAGTAATGTTAGATCGCTATTTTATGTGTCTTTAGACAGCTCAGACTTTATAGACCTCTTATAGAATTCAAATAAACAGTGGTCACTCCGCCAGCTAGTTAAGTGCTCTTAGAGCAGCTGCCACTCTCTGAAAGCAGAGGACAGGTTTCACTGGGACAGTCTGGCCTGATCCCCCCTCTACGGGCGTGGAGGGGAATGTCGAGCCCGCATTGCCTCAGTTTCCTTTCTGGTTTGATCTTCTGCTGGTTGGGAGGTAACTTAGCTCTTGAGATTCCCCGCTCCCGCCTTCCCAGGCTGTGAGTGATGACTCCTGAGCGGGCTGCCAATGTAATGTAGTGTAAGCCTTAAACCCCACACACAAAAACCACTCCACACCTAAAGAGAGAATTCTTCCAAATACTGAAGGAAAAAACAACAGTAATATTTCACGAACTCTTTCAGAGAACAAAAAGAAAGAACACTTCACCACCTGCTTAATGAAGCTAGTATGCCCCTGTTACCCAGGTATGACAAGATACTGCACAACAAAAAAAGAAAAGGTGAGGTTTTCATACTCCTCCTGAAGCTAAATGCAAAGAGTATTGGTCTTTATGGGGTGACATAAGGTCACTACAACCCAGTCCTATGACTGATTATAACTAAAAATTCTGGATAAAATACAGAAACACAACTTTAGAATTCTTTAAAGTAAACAGCATCAAACAAACAGTGGAGAAATCAAAACCTGTAGAAACAACTCACAAGTCAATGCATGGGGGCAACTGTTTTGGTTTGCTTCTATTTGTATTTTGGATTTTTCTGTTTTTTCTTTTTTATTTTTGTCATTTGTCTCTCACAACTTTTTCTTGAAGGTGGGTCCCAATCATGGAACACTATAGTGATGCCAGTGGCTAAAATGTCAATAATAACACCATTTTCCAGCCAGATAAGAGGCAAAGTTGTTGGCCTACTAAAGAGGCCACAGGGAGCCCTAAAAGTAATAGAGTAAGAAAAGAGAATCACTTAATTTTATGAAAATTAAAGGGCAAGTATCAATCCCTGAGTTATGGACACACCCTAATTTTCATAACAAAGGCTTCAAAAAAATGAACTGAGTTTCAAATACTGAATATACCTCTCCCAGCCTAAATTCTAAAAAAAGCATACGTGAAGTATACTCAAACTTGTTTGACAGACTTTGAGAAGTAAACTGCATTTTGAAGCATACACACATTTCTTCCAGACAAGTGATGCATGTGTGGGATCTATTTAAATTTATGCAGCAAGGCAGAAAGACCCATTCAAGCCTCAGAACAATCCCAAAATGATACATGCAAAAAGGACAGACTCTAATCAGTATACCACAGTTTATAAGAGCTGAAAAGAGATTTCAACCAGCATCCACCAAAAAGAAGACAGTCTGAATCTAATGAGGTTGATTTTCTGATTAACAAAAAACAATACATAAAATCAACATTTCCCAGAGTGTCCTAACTAGACCCACAATTTATATAATACTCACAATGTACAGAACATAATCAAAAATAACTTGAGGAAAATAAAATGAACAAATATCATCCCCCAAGATGATCCAGATGTAGGAACTATCATGGACTTTTAAAAAGCTACTGTAATACTGAAGGTAAAGAAAAATACAGATGAAATAAATGAAAACACTCAAACTACAATAAAGAACCAAATAAAATATTAAAACTGAAAAATACAGTATCTGAAGAAAAAAATCTTGCTGGATAAGCTAATGTCAGAATAAAAATGACAGAGGAAACAGCACCTCAACTTAAAGAAAGGGCATTAGAACAGAGAGAATTGGAGAGGGGGGGCAAAGAGGAGCAGAGCACAGAAATTTGAAAACTCGGCGGCTTGACAAGAAAAGGAGTATATGTAAAGATGTAGCCAAGTAGGGTTCAATGATTACCATGCACAACTGAAAAAAATAAAAAGGCCAAGTGCTTTGCACTGGAACACTAAGAAAGATGCCTCAAGGTCATGTGAGGAATCTGCAAGACCACCTCACTCTTCAGAGGCTCAAAATTACAGATATGCAAATTTGTGTCAAAAACTTGCATTTGAGACAAGAGGCCTAGGGTGTCCTGTGTGCCCAAAAGAGCCTAGGGATTCTTTTTCTCCATGCTCAGCCAGAAAGGCATTCTGAGGCTACTGGAGCTGGGATTCAAGGTATAGCTTATGCTAGCAGCAGACCTTTGCATCATCCACATGATGCTGGTTTCACAGGTATGCAGAATGTAAGAGTTATAGTCATGGAGGCTTCCGCCAAAATATCAAAGGGAAGCCTAAGAGGCCAGATGGTGGGTTGCAGGTCACAGTTCCTGCAAACAGCCCCTAACAGGACTAAGCATACAGCTCTGAGAGTGACATGAACACTGCAATAGGGACCCCAGAAAGACGGAGATGCCAGCAAGGTGCAACATCTGCTGAAGAAAGCCACAGGCATTATGAAAAGCCAGTGCAAGAGAGTGGCCACGCAGGCTGCAACCAGTAAAGCTGTAGGCTGGGGATTACACAGGCCCTCGGGAGCCCACATCCTACCACAGTGTGCTCTAGATGCTGGACATAGAGCTGCAGGATTTAGTGTTGCCTGCTGGGTTTCAGCCTTGCTTTGGTTCAATCCCTGCCTTATTATTCTCCTTTGGAATAGGAGTGCTTACCTTGTTCCTGTCCCATGATTGTACCTTGGAAGCATGTAATTTGTTATTTGATTTAAACAGAGGCTCACATGTAAGAGTTTGTTTTAAGGGTCAGTAAAGATCTTGAACATGGACTTATGAGCAAATTAAGGCTTAAGGACTCTTAAACACGAACTGAATGCATTTTGCATTCTGAGATGAATATGAACCTTCAGGGGATAGTGGACTGCTATCGTTTGGATCTTGGATGTACCCCCAAGACCTATGTTTTAAAAGCTTGGTCCCAACTCAGCACTCCTGGGAGGTGGTAAAAACTTTAGGTGGAAGGGCCTAATGAGGAGTTTTTTGGTCATTAGGAGTATGCCCTTGATGGCAATTGTGGAACCCCAGGTTCCTTCTCTTTCTCTTTTGCTTCCTTGCCATGTAGTTTTAGTTTGTAGAGAGTGGTTTTGTTCTGTGATATATTCCTACCATGATGCACTGTCTGGCCCAAAGCAACAAGGCCAACCAATCATGGACTGAAACCTCTAAAACTGTGCGCCAAAATAAATCTTTCCTCTTATAAGCAGATTATGTCAGGCATCTGTTACAGTGACACAAAGCTAGCACAAAAAAAACTAGCAATTTGATGAAATACATAAATTTACAGATTCAGAGAAGCTTAGCAGTACAGAAACTGGATAAATAGAAAACCATACCTAGGCACACTGTCATCAAACAGCTAAAAACCAAGTATAAAGAGAAGAATCTCAAAAGCAGCTAGAAAAAAGTAACACACACACACGTGTATATGTCTGTACATATACATATATTATGTGTATATGTGTTATATACATATAACAATTCAAAGGATCACAAATTTCCCTAAAGAAACTATGAATAACAATTGAGTATTTTCCCCTATCACCCCAAAATTCCATGTCTACTGAAATATCCTTCAGGGATAAAGGTAAAATTAAACACATTCACAGCTAAAAGAAAACTAGAGAATCTATTACCAGCCGAGACCTGCTGTACAAGAAATGCTCAAGAAAGGACTTCAAATCCAAAGCAAATATTAACAGAGGGAAACAGACCTTCAGGCAAGGAGGAAGAGCAACAGATATGGTAAACAGCTGGGCAAATGTAACAGATGACCTTTCCTACTCCTAAGTACCCTAAAGCATGCGTGACTGCTTAAAGTAAAAATGACAGCACTGTCTTTTGGGGTTTTCAATGCACATAAAAGCAATATAAAGGACAGCTATAACACAAAGGTCAAAAGGTTTCTATATCTTACACGAAGTGAACCAATACTTACTCTAAGTAGACTGTGAAAGGTTAAGTGTTTTCACTAGGAATTAAAAAGTATACAAATGAATGATCAACTGAATCACTTCAGAAGAAAAAATATTTTCCTTCAGAATTATAAGCTGTTAAATATATCAATAGTGTAGTTTTATTAAAATCTTGCTAGTAAGAACTCACAAATAACGGGAACCTAGCTTATAACGCAATGTGTTAATCTATAAAGATATTTCAATATGGACTAACCCTCATATAGATGTAAGTTTTTACATTTCAAATAACCCCAGAGAGTTCCCAGTAAAGGTAAACCACCAAGTTAGAAATGCAATACTGTAACAGTTCCCAGTGAAAATACCCAATACAGCAATCATAAGGTGTTCTGCTAACCTGAAATGCAAAGGAAGCAAGTAACAGAACTTTTAGTCATGGCTGTACCAGATCCCACCCTCTCTCTTACCATTTGATTATTTTAGACTGTATGTTGTTTGAAATCGGGGATTCACTGATTTTGATATCTCTAGCTCCAGCACTGAGAAAAATGCCTGCCACATGGCAGTTGCTATTATTTATGGCATAAATTAAAGACACCTCTCAGGGTGGTTGTGGCAATGAAATGAGGAAATACGTATAAAGTGTTTCACCTGGAGCCTGGCACAGAGGACATGGAATAAATGTTAGGTTCTCAAATAGCAAACTCTTCCTCACCTCTATGGCCATCCACTTTCACCCCCTCCGTTCCCACCCAAGGTCTCCAGGTTAGCAGCAGGAGAGACAGAAAGTCATTCAGCCATCCACTCAATAAACGTTCCCTAAGAATGTGCTGTGGGCCAAGCCCTGTGCCAGGCTCACAGCGTCTCTGAGCAGAACACCCTCGGCCTCTGCGCTCGGGGAGAGGACACTGAAGAGGCAGCGGCCCAAATGAGTTAGGGCTGCAACCAGTGGTAGAGAAGACAGCTGGTGGCCAGAGAAGGCTCCTTGGGACAGGACTGCTGGGACGCTGAGACACAAAGCCTGAAGAGGTGCCTCCTGCAAAGTGAGCAGTACATGTGGAGCTGCTGAGTCTCCCGCCACCATGCCTGGAGAGGCCACAGCGCCCAGAGCGCTGACGCTGCAGTCACAGGCCTGAGCCCCGGTGTGTCCCTCAATAGGACAGGCTTTCTAGCCCCAGCTGCTACACTGAAGAGTGGCTTCATTTTCCAAGCAGATTGACTGTCATTTTTTTAAGTGCTCTATGAGTATGTGAGCTTTTGTAAATTCTGCCGTATTTTGGTCAAACCTCATTTTTAACAAACTTACTCAAAATAGTTTCTCTACACAGCGACTATTAGATAATAATCATGCACCTAATTACTAAGGCTTCACTGAAAACCTGGTATGAACAATTATGTCTCAAATGTATTTATGATTTGTTGATGAAAATACTCATCCTAACACAGCAGACTGGCTGAAACAAACTTGGAAGACACATTCATAGCAGCCACCAAGAAACAACCAGCTACTAACATGAAAGGAGAAAACTATAATTTTTTCACATTTTAGGTAGCCCACTGTACAGAAGTTTTTGATCAAAACACTGCTTGAAATCCATTAAAAAAAGAGAGCACCAAACACAATTTTAGAGATTCAAAAGCCATAGTTAGCACAATAAATTCCAAGTGCAAAAACAAGCTTGAAGTTTTAATAGCATATTTATTCTATAAGAATCTTTCACCTAGCAAGGAAAGATAGTTCTTTTATTAAGAAGAATCCTTAATTAATTGCTACCACCTTGTTAGCACGCTTCACAATGTGCCCTATTCTACCAGACTCTAGAGATTATTAATTCATGTAATCACTGAGCTTCCAACAGGACTGCGGCTGCCTGATAAGTCTACAACACATGTCTATCAATGTCAAAATACTGAGGGGAATACTGAGGGTCCCTTAACATTGGAACACACAGCAAATAAGTCCAAATACTTATGGAGGCTGGAGGTCATTGTTTTAAAGTGAGCAATATTTAATAATTCCTTTATGCATGCAAAGGACAATTATAATACCAGCCAAAAAAATTATAATGTTCTCCAGGAATGAGCAAAAATCCCCCAGCTTCCTTTGAAAGAAGGGAAAGCCAAAGGGTAGATGGTGATTATCCAAACCTACATAGAGTCCAGACAAATGTTAGTAACCACCTGCATACCAAGACCTCCATTATGTTTCTGAGCCATCTGCATCCATCTCCCCAAATATGAGATGACAGTCCTTAGAAAAATGAATGTGCCAAAGACAGGACTTTCAGTCAAAATGAATAAATAGGTAGAAGTCAATGGCATTCTGGTAAATGTTTAACATCCAGCTCTCCACAACAAAAAATACGGGGGACACGCTTTAAGGGCAACATTTGCTGATTTTCATGGTGTAAACAGTTTCGAGCTCTTGGCATGAAGTCACTAAACAAGCAGTGAGAACAGATTAATATAACCAGCTCGTGAGAACTAGTATGAGCCAGCTCCAGCACAAGCCCACTAAGTAAGAGGAAGCCAGGCAAACATACAGGTTCTTCATATGAGGGCATGGAGATGTATGAGCTCTCAGGAGGGAGAGACGGAAATAGGACAGCGAGAGAAGCAGGAGATGCAGGAATGCCATAGCGAGAAGGGGCCACCAGCCCAGGCAACCTCTAGAACAGGTTGTGAGACCCCCACCCGCAGAAGGAACACAGCTCCACCAAGACCTAAAAGGATAGTTGTACTGGAATTCAGTATCCTATGTGAATAGTCCAGGATAATCTCATCTCAAAATTCTGAACTTAATTACACTTGCAAAGAACTTTTTTTTGTGAATAAAGTAACATTTGCAAATTCTAGGAATTAGGATTTAATAGCTGCCGGTAGTCAGTGTTCTACCTACCACCATGCTGGTTATCTCCCTAGCCCAGGGCAAGGTATGGGACACTCCAGACACAGCCACGGAGAAGGGTCACCCCCACTGGCGGAGGCTCCCTTTGCCCTGAGACCTGCCTACCCTCACAGTCACTGCTCTGCTGGAAAACCTGCTTGATTCCCGGCCACACAGGCCCTCTCTGGTCCTTTCTCCTGGCCTTGCTCACCCCCGGAGGAGCCACTCCTCCTCCCCTGAGTCTGAGGGGCCCTCCTCATCTGGAAAGGCCTTCCAGCACTGTGGCACCAAGCACGCTCACTGCCTTGTTTTTCTCTTCTTTGTAGTGCTGGTCACTACCTGGAATTATTTGCCATGGTCTTATTTGTCCCCAAAGCATCCTCTAAGCACATACAGCAGGTGCTCACAAAAATAATAATTTAATGGATGGTTTCCTGATTTCTCACTACCATGATGTTTTTTTGCCCTGGCTGCATACTACTGTCTTCCACCTGGGCTTATTTTTGACAAAAACAAAATAGTTAATGCATTTTTCTTGTTTCCTTCAAATGTGTTCAGTTAAATCACTGATGTTAAAAAGCTTTTCTAGTCAGACAATTAGGTTGTGTTGCCTTCCAGCTGGAGTGCAAGAAGCCATTACGCTTTCTTTGAAATGCTTTTTCCTTACCTAATTAGTTTAAAATGTTGATATTAATCCAGAAGTTCGATTATAGGCCTAGCACTCTGGTGCTCACAGCCCACCCCTAACGCTCTTAGGGGAACAATTGGCTGACAATCTACCCATACAAACTTTAAAGGAAAGCAGGCTATTTCAACAATCATACAAATACTGGCTTTTGTCTAGTATTATATCAAGTACTCATAAGTTTTAAATATTCATCAAAACATAAATATTTAATAATCATTGAAATATGAAGAAGTGTATTATTTCAAGAAGACTACTATTAAGAAGTCTGATAGTTGGGAATACAAAGATACTCTGCTTCTTCCATAACATCCTCTGTAGAATGGGTATCAGGGTTCTTGTGCTGTGTCTCTGCCTTGCCCCCACCCCACTCACATACACACATACAACTAAATTCACAGGGAAGGGAATATAGGTGGCCACACAGGAAGAACATAAACTGCTGTCAAAAAGGTCAGAGACTCAAGAAAGGGAGGCCACTGACTGCTAGGGATTTTTTTGTTGCTGCTGTTGTTGTTGTTCTGTTTTTGGGTTTTTTTTTGTCTGTTTGTTTGTTGGTCTGTTTGAGACAGGGTCTCACTAAGCAGTTCAGGCTGGCCTTGAACTCACTATATAGCCAAGGCTGGCCTCGAACTTGCAGCAATCCTCCTGCCTTAGCCTCTTGAGTGCTGGGATTACAGGCGTGTGCCACCACGCCCAGCTGTCTGCTAGGTTTTTACTTAACAAAATTAGGACAGTAAAGAGGGAATAGATCTATGCACATGTGTGCATTCACACACATATCTATACTGTCTACTATCATGATCATTTCATAAAAGAAAGGATATTTTAAATCAAAAAAGAAGACCAAGTTCAGGATAAAAAGCTCAGCCACCAAATGAGATCTGTTTACATGTATGAACGCCTCCCTGCATTATTATTTCTCTTTAGTCAAGCAGGACCAAAGGGAACAAATTTCACACCCAGTGACACAAGCAAGAATTTGTGAGTCAGCGGATCTAGAAATGACTTGTGAAAGCCCTGTTCTAAGGACTGCAGCTGAGTGACAGATGATAAAGTAAAAAGCCACATTGGCCTCTTCTGTCCCCTGGGCAGTGCCTGGCACACAGAGACAACAGAGACAAGACAAAGCTTAAACTCTTTGGTGAAGACACCTAGCGGGGGGATCACGGGGACACAGAGAATTTCTAATTTCAGTTCTCTGAGAAATCTCCATACTGATTTTCATAATGGTTATACTAGTTTACATTCCCGCCAACAACGTAGAAAAGCTCCTTTTTCACCACAGCCTTACCAGCCTGTTAATTGTTTGATTCCCTAGTGATTGCCATTCTTTCCAGAGTAAGATGGAATCTTAGCATTGTTTTAATTTACATTTCTCTAATGGCCAAAGATGTTAAATATTTTTTCATACATTTGTTGACCATTTGTAATTCTTCCTCTGTGAAGTGCCTGTTCATTTCTCTTGCCCATTTCTTGACTGGATCTTTGCTTTTATGTGGTTTAATTTTTTTGAATCTTTATATAGTCTAGGTATTAGTCCTCTGTCTGAGGAGTGGCTAGCAAAATTATTTTCCCACTCAACTAATTCTTTTGCTGTACATAAGCTTTTTAGTCTGATATAAACCTATTTGTTGATTCTTGCTATTATTTCTTGTGCAATTGAGGCTCTGTTTAGAAAATCCTTTCCTATACCTAAGTCTTCAAGCGGTTTACCTATTTTATCTTCTAGTATGTTTAATGTTTCTGTTTTAATGTTTAGATCTTTCATCCATTTTTATTTTAATTTAGTACCTGGTGAGAAATATGAGTCCATTTTCAATCTTCTACAAACAGATAATCAGTTTTCCTAGCACTACTTGTTGAATAGGCTTTGCTCCAACATATGCTTTTGGCCCCTTTGTTAAAGATCAAATGGCTGAATGTGTCTGGAGATCTTCCTGTATCTTCTATTCTGTTCTGTTGAGTCATGTATCTGTTTTTGTTCCAGTACCATGGCGTTTTTATCTCTATTGCTTTGTAGTACAGCTTGAAGGCAGTTATGATGAGGCTTCCTCCTTTGCTCTTGTTACCCAAAATTGCTTTTACTACTCTGGGTCATGTCTAGTTCCATATGAGTTTTATAATTGTTCTCTCTAGATCTGTAAATTATCCTGTTGGTATCTTAGTTGAGACTGCAATGAATCTGTGTAACAGTTTTGGGAATATGGCCATTTTGACAATATTGGTTCTGCCTTTCTAGGAGCAGGAGACATCTTTCCATTTTCTGTTTTCTTACTACAGAAATACAATGCATAATAATGTTTATAGCAGCACAATTCATAACAGCTAAATCTTGGACACAGCCTGTATAGCCATCAACAGACAACTCGATAAAGAAAATGTGTTATCTATATATATAATGGAATACTACTCAGCTATAAAGAATGACAAATTTGAGACATTTGCAGGAAAATAGATGCACCTAGAAAATATAAGATTGAGTGAAATAAACCAGGCACACAAGTTTAAATACTGTACAGCATCTCTCATTTGAGTGAGGGAGAGTACAAGCAAAGAGAATAATAAAGGATGGATAGAAGGGGATGAGGAGATAGATCTCTTGCAATAGGGAGGGAGTCGAAGGGAACAAGGGTGAGGGATGAAGAGGAGGGGAAGGGGGAATGAGCAGGATAAAGATATGCCATGTACAGGAACCTAATAACCTCAGAATGTAAACATTATACACCAAAAACAAAAGATAAATCTTGGCTCCTAAAATTCAAAAGCCAAGCCCACATGCACATTAGGATATATTCAAGGGGTGGTGTTGAACCGTAGTCAAAAGGTATAAAGTTTGAGTTAGAATAAGTGTTGAATCTATTGAACCACATACTGACTTTAGTTATAATACTGTATTGTATACTTGAATATCTCTGAGGGTAGATCTTAAATGTTTACACACACACACACACACACAAATTAAGCCAATGAAGTGATGGGTATGTTAATTAGCCTGATTCAATAATTTCACAACTTATATATATCAATCAAAGAACCACATCATACACTATAAATACATACAGCTTTGTCTATTGTACCTTAAAAAACCCGGGGAAGGGAGAACAATGGCATGGAGATGGCATGGTTCCGGGCTCCCGGGACTGCTCTCCTGAGGATCAAGCAGCCCTCAGAGACGCCGTGATGACAGAGCACAGAGTCAGTGTCGGGCCAGAAGGGGACAGAACAAGGCTGCAGCCACATCTCAGATGACTGATGCCTGCAAGAGGCCACATCTGATGATCCTCATCCAGGGTACAGTCCAAGTATCCCTTATCCAAAGTGTGTGGGATCGGAAGTGTTTTGGATTTGGGATTTTTTTCAGATTTGGGCATATCTGCATGTACATAATGAGATATTGTGGGCGTGAGATCCAACTCTCAACATCAAATTCATTTATTTCATACGTACCTTATACATATAAATTGAAGGAATTTTATACAATATTCTTAATAATTTTGTGTAAGAAACAAACTTTGATGATGTCAGATTCTCCTTGTGTGGTGTCTGCTGGCATCAAGATGTTCCAGATTTTGGAGCACTTCAGATTTTAGACTGTACTGTGTTTGATTTTGTATTTAATTTACAACTACCTTTCTCATCAGGCTTGCTGGACACTCCAGCCAAAGGACTAAGAATCTAGGTGCTGAGCTCCACTCCTTGCTGGTGTCAATCCCTGAGCACAAAACGATGAGAACCACGGTGACTACATCTAATTCTATCATTATTACCAGAATTTCAGGATTATAAGACATAAAACACCAGAGTTGTATTTTAATCTTGTGCTGTCACCTCTGAACACTGGATAGAACATGGATATATCACAGCTGCTGTTTCCCGACCTCACTAGGGAGCTTTCTCATGCCCTGGCACGTTGCTGTCAACGGGAGCATTAACCACGCCCTTTCCAGCCATATCATTGATACTTTATGCAGCTCCACACACAACCTGCAGCAGAAAGCCCTGGCTCATTAGGATGAGGACCATGGCAGATACAACCCATTCACCTTTCCTCATATCTTTGGTGACAGCCTGCTATGCACAAACTAGGTCCTGCCCACAGTGCAAAGGGCAATTTTTTTTTTTTTTTGCAAAGGTCAGTTTTAGAGCCCCTGTATGGGTTCACTAATCTAGATAAAATATTACTAAAATGGCACATGGAAACACTTGGAATTGCCAAAATATAAATGCTGGATGCTGAAGCATGGGAAGTTATGGATCTAAAGAAACAATTACCTCAACCAGTTTTCTGAAATACGAGAATTTTCCCGTGAGAGTTATCACATCCTGGCTTTGTCCCTCTAGGAGGTCTCTCAAGTCTTTATGAGATACCACAAGATGTATCTAAGGCCCCATTCCAAGTAGGCCCTGACCCCAGAGTCCAGAAATCTCGGCAAAAGCCTAAGCATCTTCATCCCAATGTTTCCATCTAAAATGCTGTAAGGTTTGAATGAAGTTTGTCCTCCATGTTTCCATATATTGGAAAACCCTCATGTGGCACAGGGAAAAGCATCACCCCTGGGTGAGGACCAGAGAATAAAGAGGGAATGCTATTACCTTCCTTGGACAAAGTTTAATGAACAAATGGAGACATCTATTAAAAGACCATAAACTGTAACCAACGAGTAAGATCAAGGCAGCAGTGTTCCTGTCTTATGATATTGCAGGTTCGGGGCAGGAGGGGAAGCCTTTAATGGCTCAAACCCATGCTGGTAAATAGCTGCATTAACATTACAGAAATGCATTAATTAATATAAGCACAGGGAGTCTGAAGAAAAGAGGTTTTATTATTTCTATTATCCCATTAACAACCCTTTAAAGGGTAAAAAATAAGATTTTCAGGAAGTCAACAACCTGGGCATTTTCCTAAAGGAAGCAAATTTGACCCAGTTTCAGTGACCAAGAACCATGTGTGGAAGCATTTGTTAGGCACTGTTCCCAGCCACTGAAGCAGGTGATCTGGAGGGTTTGCGACAAACAGCTGAGAGTGGATAATCTGACCTTGGATTATCAACTCAGGAGCCCAAATCATGTGCACAGATGAGTCACTGTTTGTGAAGAACCATGAACACACAGAGCTAACATACACAGAGGGGAAAACAGGAATCCTGGTGAGGCTCCTGAGCCCAGGGGCCACACTGTGTTCCTCACTGGATATCCTGGGAGACCCATGTTGACACTGTCTGTGCTCCATAAGCAAGAAACGGAAGCCAGGTTGCAGCCTCTCTGCCCTCGAAAACCATCTATTATAGGCCAGACACTCAATTCTGAGGTGATCTATCTCAGGCCTATTGGTGAGGATTTGTTTCCATACCCTGAGTCTTTAAAGTAGAGTTCCATGAGGTAAGTGAGAATTTCTTGATGAGAGAGAGAGAGGAGTGAAGTTACAATGTCTGTAGCCCTCCCTGCAGCCTTACCGCTGAATAAATGCATCTGAGTTTGATCGGACCTTTGCTTTGCTGTGTGCCTTGTTCTCCTTTATTTAACAAATCCAATACTTCAAAAAATAAATAAATAAATAAAACATAAAAATCTACAGCAAAAGCCAGACAATGTTAGTGCATGCCTATAATCCCAGCATTCTGTGAGGCTGAGGCAGGAGGACTGCAAATTCAAGTCCAGCATAAGCAACTAGGCAACCGAGTTTTAAACCAAGTTTTATTTTGTTTCAAAATAAAAACTTCCTGGGTTGTGGCTCAAGGGTAGGGCCAAGCATTCGAGATGCCCTGGTATTGACTGTCAGCACCTTCAATTGGGTTGGGGGTGCGGTACGGACGTGGTTCAGTGAGAAGGCCCTGGGTTCAGTCCTCAGTACTAAAAAACAAAACAAAACAACAACAAAAATCCCTAAGAATAAAATAAATTACATTTTTATAAATGTATTTTTATTAGGCGGTTCCTAAGTATCTTTAAATAACAGTTTTCCTTTTGCTAATTAGGCATTCATTCATAGATAACTTTCTATTTTGGTAAAGGAGCTAATGACAGAGAAAATTACATCTATTGAGTCACTGTCAACTAAGACAGCAATGAGGAACACCTAGACAGCAGGCAGAAAGTATTCAGCTCACTCAAAAATGCACGGGTCTATCTGGGTTATGCCAATGTCAAGAAGACACATGACACGGAGCAGGCTGTGGTGTCACGCAGGATAACGTCCCAAGAGGTCAGGAACGTGAACTCCCGGGAGGGGACAGAGAAGAAGCTGGCAGCCCTAGAGGGACAAGGGAACTCAAAAGTTACTAGCGCGTTACACTGGCAAGACTTCAGGGAAGCGTATATCATAAATGGCTGGTAGGATGGCAATCTGTGCAGTCCCTCTAAGGGTCCATTTGGTAGAATCTATCAAAACTAGAAACATAGCCTTTAAGTCTACATTTCCACATCTAGGAATTTATCCAGAACTAAAGGTGTCCACAAGTGAAAAGATATCAAGTACAAGGTATTCATGGTAGCACTGTGGATAGTAGCACAAGACAGGTCTCCCGCTGAGATCCAGTTAAAATTGTAATGACTATTCACACAATGCCTTACACCATGAAGCTGTGAAAGGAACCAAGGAAATATCTGAGCTCTGATACAGGAAAACTTCCAAAAGATGTCTGCTATTATTTAAAAGTGTCCAACAAAGGTCTGTGTAGTGAAGGCCGATCCCAAGGCCATAGCCATATCAGAAGGTGGTGGAACCTTTAGGAGTGGGGCTTAATAGAAGGAAATTAGGCCACTGAGAGTATGATACCTTGAAAGGAGTACTGGGAAAACAGCCCCTTCCTGCCTCTCTCTTTACTTCCCAGCTTCCATAAGATGAGCAGCCTCCTCTACCATGGGCTCCCATGGCCAAGCAGCCTTGGACTGAAGCCTCTGAAACCATGAACCTCCTTTTAAATTGTTCATGTCAGGTATGCTGCTTCAGTGATAGAAAGCTGGTTAACACGATGTTCTTAAGTGGAGAAAAGGAGGGCTTATAGCAATGTACACAGTATGCTATGACTTATATAAAAAAGGGGGCCAGTACATGCTAGCAGTGACTTATACATGCATTAACATAAATCAAGAGGGCAAAATAAAGTAATATCAATGATTACCTATCTGGTAATCGGTGGAGAGTAGGAACTAAGCAAATTAAAATAGAGTGGAAAGATAAACTGCTTTCCTTTTCATATTTTTTGACACCTGAGTCATAGGTGCATTATTCATGTTTAAAAAGTGAAAAATATTCAATGCAACCCTGGGATTATATAGCCAGTTTTGTTACCATATCCTTCCATTAAAACACCAGCCCAGGGTTTGGGAATTTAGCTCAGTCGTACAGCGCTTCCTACCAAGTACAAGGCTCTGAGTTCAAGCCCCAGAACCACCCCCTAAAAAGCCCATCAGTCCAGGGCCTTTCTCAAGATGCAGCCCACCAGTCACTGATAGGCTACCAAGAGCTATGGAACTCACTACCTCGCTCCCAGGCCTGCCTCAGCGTCTGAGCACAGGTAGAGAAGCTCGGAGGGTAAGCCTGGAGGGGAAACCCTTCAGGGCATGGGCAGGCAATGGGAACAATGGACAGCAGAAGCCCCAAGACACTGACTCCCAAATGGTGCACTAAATCCTCCGTAAAGGCTTTGCCTGAATTACCTTCAACCCCACACTTCTTCCCTCTGGGATGCAATAACCTACTCTTCCAGCACCCAGTTCTGTGTCTGACAGATGGGGCAACTCCAGAAGTCTAGTGTCTTTACTAGATTATCATATAATCCCATATTACAAAAATATAAGAACTTTTCCTTTAGGCCAACATGAGTTGTTATACCATGAAATATATATTTATGTATCACATATATAGTTAAACTACTTTTATTAATTTTCCTGCAAAGAAGTTCATTAGGTTTTACACTAGCAAAGAAATAACTGTTTAGTTAACTTTACAGGACAATTAAAACACAAAGGCCACTTCATTGTCCAACAGCCAGAGAAGCTGGGCTGGGACTGGAGCTCAGTAGCTCTGTAGCATAACACTTCCTTAAGCACATGCAAAGCCTTGGGTTCAATCTCCAGCATCACCAAAAAATCCAAAATGAAACAAAACCTTGATAAACCCATTTCTCAGAACCTCCTTTTACATGGTGGAAAGCTGAGGGCTGACAAGCTACACTGGAGGTGTCACCTCAGGCTTCTACATTCCCACATAACCTCTTTTTCCATTTTTTTTTCAATTTCTAACAAACTTTTTATTTGTTACCTATTATCTTTATTGTCTGTCTCTCCTCACTAGAACGTAAGCCCCAACTGGGCACAGAGCTTCTCTTCTGTTCACTTGGGAATCCTAAGAGCCAAAAACAATGCATAGTACACAGTATATGCTCAATAAATGCTAAACCCATCTCAAATCCAGTGATCTAAAATCCTCATTTTGGATGCGTAAAAGGGATTCACATTCATCTCTAAAGGATTGTGACTTTTTTAAACCAACTGCTTAGATATTCAATTATCTAATTAAGGCAAAAAGACCACAGAAAATTTACACAGCGAAACGATAAAAAGTTTAATATCAAAGATGTTTAAAGCGAGTCAGCACACTTTAGAACATCCTCCGCAGGAGTCTATTAAGGTTAGGTTCCATTAATGTGATCCAAAGGAACTGCTTGAATCCAGGTTTTTAGAGATCTTTGTTCTTGGAACAGACAGCAAGATGAGAGATTCTACCATTACTGACTAGGGTTCCTGCCTTTCTTCCATCAGAGTTAAAAGACTTTCACATTATGCTTTCTTTAAATAAAGTTGTAAAGGAGCATACGTTGGAACAGAACTCTGAAAATGTAATTTAATGGGTGAACTCCTTTCAGCCTCACTCAGTGCAGAACAGATACAAGAATAATTACTTTTGACTTCTATTTCCATTAGTTAACAGTTCTCTGGAAAGTTTTCCCATATCCCATGAGTTTCACCCCATCAGACCTTTCATCTGTAGCAAGGTCACCAAGTACAAATAAAGGGCCAAATTATTTCCCAATCTTATTGTGCTACATGTATCTTCAGGAGTATCTCATTATTTCCCGTGCATATCTTAAAATCCTCTGAATTTCTACGAACCTTCCGCATGAGATGGTAAACTGCACCTGAACTGTAACTTCCCTCCCTACCTCATTCTCCGCACAAAATATTTTGAGATGGGGGGCGGTGTCAAATTACTGCCCACACAAGAGATTCTCTAAAACAAGAAAGGGCAAGCTGTGTACACCAGCACTGGATATGCCTGTTCAAAATGAAAGAAGCAGGGAGAAGCCCACTGGCCACACTCAGCTAAGACCAGAGGCACTTATGCCAGGGGCCTGGCACCCGCAAGGCCACACAGGGACAAGACTCAGATGCCAACTACCTGCAGAGGGTGGAGGATGGAGGAAAGGTGGCTCCCAGCTACCTAGTCAGAACCTCAGGCTCGCCAGGGCCAAGGCAGAGGCCACTCAGAGACCGCCACCTCCCACACCACACCAGCCTTCCAAACTCAGGCTTGCTGGGGAACCAGCTCTTCTGGGGAGACCCAGAGGAAAGCCCACATTTTGAAAGGCAGTTGGTAAACAAGATCAACCAAGTAAAGAAATACACTCTTCAGGAAAAAGGCAGAGGAGGTACAATGATGAAAATCAAATCAGTAACAGTGCAACCCCAACGTGTGAACAGACTGTGAATCACTGAGCTCCAGGGGCAGGGAGATGAGAGGCGGGATTCACACCAAGGCAGTCCCTCAGCCAGCCGGGCTGTAGATCACTCTTTCCGATAATGGATAAATGTCATGAAAACAGATGCACCCAGGAAGGCTAATCCAAAGTAATCTAGTGGAAATGCTTTCTGTCAAGTGGTACCAACTCGCAGCTCCTGTGATAAAGCTGCAGAGACAGGAGATTTGTCACCTCCCTTCACACCACCAGTGCCCTCCTCTTCATCCACTGACCACGCTCTATGGCCCACTCCCTCAAGGTGGAACACGCATAGAGCCTGGTCTGTGACACCCCTGACACCCCCAGGTAACACAGACAAAAGCACGTTTCTCCTCTCAGCTGGCCTGGAAGGCTGCCACAAGGAGTCCTGCACCAACTTCTGTGCATCCAGGGAGGCTGGTGGTGGCTTCCAGCAGGGGAGAGAAATACATTGTCCGAGCCTCAGACATGACAGGAGAAAACACTGCAAGAACAGGCCCCAGACAAATCTTCACCTTGGCCTTAAATTTGCTTATGATGCTCTATTTAAATAAATGAGTAAAATACAAGTTGAGGACAACTCAGGACACAGTGCTGCTACATCGCGGGCAAGCCCAGCTCTACTACTTGTTACGTATGACCCTGGCCAATGTCTCTGAGTTTTGCTCCCCTGGTAAGGAAAATGTGGACCCTATCACAAGTCTCCCAGAATGAGTGAGTCCGCTGGTCTGCTGGGGTTGGGGATTTAGCTCCATGGTAGAGTACTTGTCTAGCAAGTGCAAGGTCCTGAATTTGATCCCCAGCAACCCCCCCAAAAAAACAAAAGTGAAAAAAACATGCTTTAATCTGCTGACATGCAAACAGTGAGTATTTGACATAAGTTTAGCTTTTGTGGCAGACACTGCCTGGAGGCTCATTCTTCTTCTAGAAGCTCACTAGAGTTCTTCCCAGGCTCCCAAGAAAACTGCATTTCCCAGCATCCCTTGCAATGAAGTTAGGTCCACATGACCAGGCTCTGGCCAGTGAACTGGAGCAGCAGCAACGTCCATGATCCTCTGACACAATCTTCTAGTCCATCTCTAGTCAGTTTGTTTGTTCATGACTGACTGGCAGAGTGAGACAAGCCATAGGTGCTAAGAAGTCCTAGGGAACAGCGGAGTCTCCAAATGAGAAGAACTGAGGTCCCCAAGTGATTTTTCACTCCTTAACAAAGAACTGTATCAGAGAACCATAAGATAGAATTGGTATTATGGTAAGGCCCTGAAGTTGGTGGCTCCTTATTTCAGCAGCCAGGGTTAATGAGCCTGACTAATCCAGCTATTATATCTATCTTCATTATCAGAAACAGCCCAATCCCCAAACGGAACTGGTGTCGTCCAAAGCAACATATTTGCTTTATAACTTAGCAGCAGTTTGGCTCTCAATCCCGGGTAAGAGCAAGGTATCACTGTTTTGGTCTCCAAGGCCAATCAATATACCTCAGGGGAATGAGCACAAAGGAGGGGACAATCACTGCCAGTAGTAATGAGACCTCCCTTCCTCCTGGGACGCTGAGTCTCTAGTAATCTTAGAAATGTGGTCTCAGAACAGCTTTAGTCTTTTTTGTGGTAACCTCATAATAACCTTTAACTCGGCTTAAACTTCCCCAGGTTCAACCTCCTGACCTGACTTCCCAGCGCCCAGGGAGAACTGCCCTTCCCCTCGGCCACGGCGTCCGTCGGTCAGCACTGTCACGGCCAGAGCTTCTGCAGCTCTTTCTTTACTCCTAGAATTCATCTGTACTTGCAACGAAAAAATTCAAATACAAAAATGTAAAAAGAGAAATTGATACCCCTTCCCTTTCCCAATGATACACCTCAGAAGTACCCCAACTAGGTTAGACACATCATTTTCAAATTTTTTATGTATTAATTATCACACATTCTATTTTTATCAAAATATATATATAAAACAGACATTAAGCAACATGCAGGATAAGTTTTATTTGAATTTCAGATAAATTACAAATACTATTTTTAATGTACGTACAACCCAAATATGGCATGAGCACACTCTTACTTTTAAAATATTCCATTGTACATCCATAATTCAATCTATATTTTACCTGGCATAAAGATGTTGATTGACCAAGAGGTTATTCTCCACCTCGATCTTTTCTTACTTCTCTTTCTGTGTTTCACAGCCACCCAATTCCACCCTCAGAGGCAGCCACTTTCAACTCTTAGTTTCTTTACCCTGGTATTTGCCTCTGTGTTGCTTAATATCAACAACAGCAATGTACACATCATCCACTACATTATTAATTGTTTGTTGTGGTCATTGAATCCCTAGCTCTTACCTCAAGCCCCTACTTCACCTGGCTCCATCTTTCCAACAGTTACAATTTTTAAAACACCCAGTTATGTAAACACTGCACATGAAAAAATTGTTTATTGTTAAGCCAAAAACTACCTTAATTATATTTCCTCTGTCAAATAACTTTCTTTTTCCTAGTGTTAAAAGCTGCCTTATATTTCATTTGCTAACCATACACAGTCCTATCATGAATTCCTCTGTAACACATCTATCAAAAACCTGCAAATATCTTTGCCCAAATATAGCAGATGATCTACCAGCTCCATTTCCTTGTTTGCTGCTACCTCACCCTGGTTTCCTTCTTCCTCCTGCTCTGGCCTGAACAAGTCTACTGCCCAGCTGCCATTCCTGGGTCCTGTGCTAGATCCTCTTTGTCTTAGACCCAATATCCTCCTCTTGATGAAGAATAAAAAGGAGGCCAGGCACAGTGATACACATCTGCAGCCCCAGTACTCAGGGAGGTGCAAGTGCGAGTCCCTCCTAGATAGCTTAGGGAGACTCTATTTCAAACTTCAGAAAGGTGAGGAAAGGTTGGGGATATCGCTCAGGGGTACAGGACCCCTGGATTAGATCCCTAGTACACCCCCCTCCAAAAAAAGAAAGAAAGAAAACTATATAAAAGAGCCACTGCCAGTGCCCCTGCCAGTTCAGTGCTCTATGCTTGCTCTTGACTGAGTCTGTCATGGTTCAGAGTCTAGATGGCGAGACGCTCTTCTCATGGTACTATACTGTTGAAAACACTAACGCCAACTCACTTCTTGATCTTCTCCCTGTCAGCTTTATGTCTGCCTTCCTATCCTGGGTGTTCTGAACCTCAGGACCACGTTCCCAAGAGTGGACCCCCCGACACTCCCAACCCCACTATGCCAGTTATGCCTTGCTCATCTTCAAAGTCCAACTTCAGTTCTGGAAACTACCTTTGAGATCTGCCGTGACTCCTCCCCTCTGCTCTCGTCACAGAGGGGGAGTCAGACAACACTAACTCTTGGCTGCTCACTCTCTTACCTGATTCCATGTCTTCACTATTTTATTCTCTTATGGGGCAATGTATTTAATTTTATCTTGCAAGCCATCTAATGAACTTTTTATTTTGACTCTCACTTTCTATTTTCAAGTTTTTTTCCTTATTCTCCATAGTCTTTTTTTTTTTAACCAAGAACGTGTATTGGTACATTGTATACATAATGATCACATTCATCAAGGTTATTCTGCACCTGTATATGATGTATCTTGGTTTCCACCCCCTTCCCCATCCCTCCCTTCTGCTCCCCCACCCTTCCCTATTTACAGCAGGTTTATTTACATTTTTCCATTTTTTCTCTTTCCTCTTTCTTTTTCCCTTCCTTCTTTTCCCCCTTCTCCCTTTCTAGTTCTCTTTTCAATATTATCTTTCTTTTACACAATATCTACTATACCTCTTTGTCCTTATTTACACTTATGGTTTCTCATATCAGAGAAGCAATTCGATGGTGTACTCATGAGTGTCTGATTTATTTCACTTAAGAGTATGTTCTCAAGGTACATCCATTTACCTACAAATGTCTCTAGTTTATCCTTTTTTATGGCGGAGTAGTACTCCATTGAGTAGAAAAACCACATCTTCTTTAACCATTCATTAGTTGTTGGGCATTTGGGTTGCTTCCAAGACTTAGCTATTACAAATTGCATTGCTATGAACATGGTTGTGCATAAATTGCTGTGGTATGATGTTTTCAATTCTTCGGGGGAGATACCAAACAGAAGAATAGCTGGGTCAAATGGAACCTTTAGTTGTAGTTTTCTGAGGACTCTCCATACTGATTTCCACAGTGTTTCACCAGTCTACATTCCCACCAACACTGGAGGAGGGTACTTTCTTCCCCACAGCCCCGCCAGCACTTGTTGTTGGTTGATTTCTTGATAATAGCTATTCTTTCTGGAGTGAGATGGTATCTTAGTGTTGTTTTGATCTGCATCTCTCGAATGACCAATGAGGTTGAACATTTTTTCATATATTTATTTGCCATTTTTATTTCTTCATCTGAGAAATGTTTATTCATTTCAGATGCCCATTTTTGGATAGGGTCTTTAAATTTGGGAGGTTTAATTTTTTTAAGTTCTTTGAATATTCTACATGTTAGACCTTTGTCTGATGGATAGCTAGCAAAAATTTTTTCCCAGTCTGTGGGTTTTTGTTCCACTCTATTGGTGATTTCTTTTGCTGTGCAAAAGCCTTTTAACAGCATGTGTCCCAAGCACTGATTCTTTGTATTGTTTCCTGTGTGGTCTGTGTTCTGTTCATAAATTTTTTTCCTACCCCTATGTCTTCGAGGGTTCTTCCTATTCTATTCTCCAGTAGATTTAGTGTTTCTATTTTAATGTTTAGATCTTCGACCCACTTCAATTTTAGTTTAGTACATAGTGAGAGACACATATCTAGTTTTAGTTTTTGGCATGTGACAAGCTAATTTTTCCAGCACCATTTGTTAAATAGGTTATCTTTCTTCCAGAGAGGGTGTTTGGCTCCTTTGTCAAAGATGAGGTATTTGAGTGTGTTTGGAGTTGTTTCTTCATCCTCCAATCTATTCCACTGATACTCAGGTCTGTCCTTTTGCCAGTACCATGCTGTTTTTATCACAGTAGCTTTATATTATAATTTCGAGTCAGGGATTGTGATGTCCCCTGCCTTGCCCCTGTTGTCCAGGATTGTTTTTGGTATTCTTGATCTCTTCTGGTTCCAGATAAATTTCATGAGTGATTTTTCTAATTCTGTGAAATATGTTAATGGTATTTTGATTGGAATTGCATTAAATCTGTATAGTAATTTAGGACGTATGACCATCTTCAGTACGTTGGTTTTTCCTACCCAACAACATTGCACATCTTTCCATTTTCTATATCCCTTTCAATTTCCTTTTTTAGAGTACTGTAGTTTTCAATGTAAAGATCTTTTACTTCCTTTGTTAGATTCCTAAGTATTTCATTTTTTTAAAGTGATTGTGAAAGGTATAATCTCTTATTTCTTTCTCAGTGAGTTTGCTTTTTGTATATAGGAATGCTATTGACTTTTGGGTGTTGAGTTTGTATCCAACTATGCAACTGAATTTAGTTATTAAATCTAGAAGATTTTTGGTGGAATTTTTGGAGTCTTCTATGTAGAATGTCATGTCATCTGCAAATAATGATAGTTTAACTTCTTCCTTTCCTATCTTTATTCCTTTTATTTCTTTCTCTTGCCTAATTCCTCTGGCTAATGTTTCTAGAACTATATTGAATACTAGTGGTGATAGGTGACATCCTTGTCTTGTTCCAGATTTTATGCTTATACGAAAAATTATTTGTTGTTCATACGAAGTTCTAATTTAAATGGGTGCCCCACAGTTTAATTTGTTAAACCTGATGACCCTATTAATGAACAAAAGACTGGCAAGAATAAGCCCCTGTGAATTCACGGAGCTCCAAAGTGCATTAGATGCCATTTTCCTGAACTTCACTACTTCAAGGTGTCAGGAATTGCTGAACTTGTTTCCTTGTTCTCATATCTGATGTATACAACTTCTAATTTTATCAGACTTATATTAGGACTGGAACTTGGTTCTTCTGTTGTCTATTCAAGGTTTTTCTTTTACAATTTATTCTACTGTTTTTATTCTGGAGATTCAATATACCTTTGACTACATGATGTGTTAATTATTTTCAAATGTTTCACTTCTTACATTTATTTTCTTCATCTATCTGGAATCCATTTGGGGGTAAAATATACAATGAGACTCAAATCTTCTTACCAAATAAGTTTTAGACTACTGACTAAATAATCTTACATTTCTCCCTAAGTGATTTGAAGCCACCTTTACATTTTCTGAGCACAAATGCTAAGAGCCAGCATCTCTATTACGTGTTTCCTTCCATCAGTTTATGATTCTTAGCAATGCTACACTCTTTGTTATAGTAACTTCAAACATTATAGTAATATTCTTCCATATCAAACAAGGTGAGTGTCCTCATTCTTGCCTTAATCGTCAAAATATTCCTTAATTACTCTCATCTCAATATTTAGCACTTTCCAAAGTAAATATAACACAAAGTGCATGTGTAACTTTAAGATTTCTGGAAACCATATTAGAAAGTTAAAAAGAAATAGGTGGAATTAATTCCAATAATACATTTGGCTTAATCTATCTGAAATACTACCATTCCAGCATGTAATCAGTATTTTAAAATTATGAACTATTTTTATACTCTTTTTGTTGTACTCTCTCTTCAAAATTCAGTGCTTATTTCATTTTTACAGAGCATTTCCACTCAGACCAGCCACGTTCCAAGTGTTCAATAGCCAAGTGCGGCCAAGTGGCTATTGAATTGGACAGTACAGGTCTAAGTAACCAGAGAATCATTTTAGCCTGTTGTCTTTCCCACAAAATACATAACTATCATTATGAACCATACCTAAAGAGAAAAATTTACCTTAAAACAACAACCAAAAAAACTCCCCATTTCCTCAAGCATTTGCCTAAAATCTGGGGAAAACAGGGCAACATGAGAAGAGGCTATGGGTCAATATAATCTCACGGCTATTCCATCCTGAGCAATCAAGTGATGTGAAACAGAGTACCTTACTACAGTTCTCTGCGCAGCATTGCACCTACTCTGATGATCATGGCAGGAATGGATAGTGAAATGAGAAAATCATAACTGTATGCTAGAGATAGTTTCCATTTTATTTTACTTTGATACTTTCCTCCCAGCTGGATACCCACCACTAATGCTAGAGGTGGAATTGATATCACAGTAAAATCAGCTCAGCATTCTGTTAGGAGAAGGAGACTCTCGGTATACTCTGTTTGCGATAAATTATTCAACTTCACAAATACCATCCTTTCTCCTTTAAAATTAATTTTCTATATAATAATTTAAGGGGCTGGACAGCAGGTACTTAACATGGAGCATTTTCTGTGAAATTACTAAAAACTATGAATTATTTCTGATTTAGAACATTTGTTAAATCCAATCTGAAATACTCAGAGATGTTAGCACAAAGCAAGAGCCACGGCATTATGGTGGGGACAGTCCAGGGATGGGAACTTTGAGAGCTGTGCTGCAGAATGACCAACTTTTCATCCCACCCACAGAATGAGTGACCAGGGCAACCTCCTCCTTTCCCTGGCTCTCAAGACACCTCGGCTAAAAGCTAGAGGTTGGGTCTGACTGCGATTTTCCAAACCTCAGCCATTCATCTGCCACCCATACACATCCTATACCATGGGTTGGTGAACATTTGCCTATAAAGGGCCAGACAGCAAACAGTTTCATTTTGGTAAGCCAGACAATGGCTTATCTGCAACTCTGCCGCTACAACACGAAAGTAGACATGGACAACGGATGAACAAATGTGGTCTAATAAAGCTTTACTTATAAAATAGAGGGAGTGGGCCATATTTGACCCTTCGGTAATAGTTTTTGACCCTTGCACTGTATTCTAACTCCTATACTATATTTACCTAATTTTTCATTTCAAAATTGGTTCACTTGGTTTACCTACCATTAGTATCATAAATGGAATGCCAATATCACTTGTCATAAAATAGACTACATTAAGAGAAACAAATACAAAATCATTTTTAAACTATTGTATGCCATCCCAATCACCTTGTACACAGCACTTTGAGAAATGCTGCTTCTAAAGGCCACTGAAGAATCAAAATTCTAGGATGCTCCTTGAGATTCCTTCATCTAAAAAAGAGAAAGCAAGAATTTCTTTCTTTAAAGAGATGCACACTGAAATACTGTAAGATAAAACAAAATGATGCCTGACAGTTGCTTCAAAAAAACTTCACCACGTAAGGTAGGGTGATAAATGGGACATAGATGACACCAGAGTTGGCCAGCTATTGAAAGTGGGTGTTCTGTATATGTTTAAAGATATCTGTAATTTAAAGGTTAGCAATAACAACAAAAGATTGTACCAAAAGAAGGCTCACAAGCGTTAACTTCCGAAGAGCTGAAGAGAAAGAGAAGATGGAAAATAAGAAATGTAAGCCTGAAAGAAGGAATTTTAAAAGGAAGAAAGAAGAGAAAACAAAAGGTAGAGTGACAAGAATAAGAAAAATGGAATAAAGTTCCTAAAGTCAACAAACTTTTCCACAAATATAAGGAGTAGGACACTTGGGAGCTCCTGGCAGCAGCCAGGGCCTCAGCACAGCAAGGTCAGCCGGAGAACAAAGGCTCTGGTGAGGACTGGGGCTCTGGTGCAGGGAGGCCTGGCCAGCTCTTGGGACTGCACAGGATGCCGAAGGCACACCCCAAGAGCCCAGCGTCACCCAGAGCCCGGCAGACAGGAGTGCAGCCTGTAACGACAGATAAGAAACCTTAAATTCCACTGTGCTCCCACACTGAGTGCCTTCCTTTTAGACAATTCCACGTGAGACTCAGTGCCAAAGCAGGAGAACAAAGCCGTTTAATGTGCTAGAAATGGGTCATTTTAATTTCATTGTTCAAATGTACAGGAACTGAAGCATAAAAAGTAGAAAAATGGCATAAATTAACAAATAGAGCCCCACTGTGAGGCTGGTCATAGTCCTCTATTGAGGGAGCTTGACCAGAAGTCTCCAGCTGGTTGACAGAAATACCCTGGGCCCAGGAAAGCAGAGGCTCGGGCTGTCCCTAGTTGGCGCCTACAACCCGGGTTCAAGACATTAAAGTGCCCTGGGGAAGGCAAAGCTGGCAAGCAGAGCTCAGGCCTCCCAGGCCCACCGCTGTGTCAGGCCCCTGTCCTCAGATGAGCAGAGACACAAGGAGCCCACTGGGATGGGGCTGTTTCAGGTGTTACAAAGACAGGGAACACAAAGGCACTGGTATGTTTCCTTCCTTGTTATGCACGGGGAAAGAACAGAACCAGCCTTTTAAATCTTTTAGGTTAAAAAAAGAAAAATCTGATAAGAAAGAGGCAGCAGTTTGACCTCTGACTCTCTTTGCCTGGAACTTTATACCTGCTGTTCTGGCTTCTGTCCCATCCTGCGCATGTCCAAAGATACCTACAATACCACTTTGCTAATCAAAGCCCAAGCCAAAGACTGCTCGTATCACATGGAAACCAGTTCCCAAGTGAGTCTCTAACACCCACCAGGTAGAAACTTGTAACGTTGGCTTGGAGACAGTAAGGAAATGGGGAAGGAGGAATTTCAGATACAGTCCATCCAAGAAGGCACAGGAAACCAAGACACCAAAGAGTGGGTTCTGGTAGGATCAGCTCAGTGACCTGCTACGGTCCCTCCCAATTCCCTACATGGCTTGCGGCTGGCAGCAGGCTGAGGGTCGGAGGTGCTTCCAGGAAGGAGCCATTCTGCAACAGGAAAATCCTAAAGGAGAGTAATACCTTGTCATGATGACTGGCTGCAAGAATCAATGCACACAGTTCCAGGAAGGAATTTTATCCTTAAGTATATATCCTCCTAGCTTCCCTCATGAGACCAATACGAAACCAGAAAAAGAACATAATAAAAGCATACTTCTGATACATTTTGCTATGGAAAAATGCCAGAAGTGGACCCATAATGAAGTCAGGCCTTACATATTTTCCAGAGAATGGAGAGGAGAACAGGACAGGTTGTAGGTGGCAACACTTTTCTGTGGATGTCTAAGTAACCATGGATGGGACCCAAAGACTTGGAGCCCAAATAAAGACACTTCTGCCATTCCTAGCCTCGACTTCTCCAGGGCCCTGTGCAGGCCCACAGCACATGTCCCTTAACATTTTTAACAGATCCATTTTTCTGCCTGCCAAGCTCACCGACAGAGATGAAGAAACCTAGACTAGAACTATCTTTTAAAACCCTGCCCTTTGCATAACAAATTTTTAAATTGTTTACTAACAGGTCTTAGTACAGCTTTTATATAAACATTTGTGGGGAAAAGTGAAACACGTTTTACACTGGATCTCATAAATAATGCAAAAGGTCTAATTTACCATAATCACATCTGGCATTTATCTCCAGTCAAAAATGTATCGGTCACCTGAGTTATTTTATAGAGAAGCAATTGCAGGGCAGTAGGATCACATCTGTGTTCAGAATTCAGTAAATTCTGATGCCCCTTGAGCGCATGTGCAAAAACTGCCATCTCCAAAGACAGTCACCTAGCCCAAGGATGGAAATGTCATTATTTTCTATGTGAAATTAGGTGGGAAATTACAGAAAATGCAATTTAAGTGAGGAGTTTTTCTGAGATATAAATATTCATAACTTGCAAACTGACAGAGCCCTGCAGATACCATAGGAACCACTTTATAAGAAGAGCTGATTCTTCCAGATTCCCTTTGTCAGTGACAGGATAATTTTCGCAGCAACAAATTAACATCTCAAAGAGAACCCGGAGGGCTGCGGTGTGTGGGCAGGAGGCAACCTGGGGTCTAGCGAAGGCATTACAGACTCAAGTTTTAACTTAACAACTTTCCTGAGCAAACCACCCAGCAGATATCCCTCCAGAGAACTCACTGCCTTCCTACCTCTGAAGAACTTTGCACACCACTTTTCTTAATCCAATGAAATACAGTTGAGACCATCTTTTTAAAGCACCATTTTGTGACTTTTCTTTACCATCCTAAAATGAAACTCAAATAATATCAACATATAGTATTTTTTAAAAGTAGACATAATATAAAAAGAATCAAAGGCAAGTAATTCATATTTTAGTGGGCAAGCGCTTAGGCACAACTACCATGATAGGCAAAGGGAAACAGTCAGTCAGAGGCTAGCGCCTTACTGCCTCTACATAAAATCTTGAAAAGTCAACAGTTACAATGCAGACAGAAGGCTACTAATGCTGTCCTTGGTGATGTGACTCCTCTAAAACACTGAGTAACTCAACAATTTACAGCAGACTTGCTCAGTATTTATTAAAATAAAAAAGGGGGTTTAGATTATCTTCTAGGCTCAAATGATTACAAACAGATTTTCTACCTTCTGAATGTCCAGCAGGGTATCTGCTGGGCACATAGGGGTAGAACAACTCCTCCGTAAGTAGGGCTGACAGACACACTGAGGGACGACTGCCAGACCTGAGCCCTGCACACTGAATGCCAGCAGTGTCCAGCAATCACACAACAACCCAACCCAGTACCGCATAACTCCAAGGGAAGGCACCACCATTACCCTCCTTCTCTCTGACTCCAAGATCCTGACTAGAGTGCCTGAGCGGTTCCTTCTCCTCACTGGCCCCGAGACTGGAGCAAGTTACTCAACCTCCCTAAATCTCACTTTCCACATCTATAAAGGTGGGGATGGTGACTGTATCAATTTCACAAGGCCATGCGGGGTAAATGCCTTAATGCTGGTAAAAGCTTTGAGAAGCACACATAAGCCTTCAGTGAACACCAGCCAATCCAATGTGCCTACTTCTGCACCAGTCTCTCTTTGAACTAAACAGTAACACAGAAGCCTGGTAAAGGGGAAGCAGAGATAGATGTGATACACTCAAGACAATCCCCGGCCTAAGAAGGACAAGCAGAAATAAGCCAGGCTGAGGAGGCATGTTAAGGAACCTGGACTTGACCCTGATGGGGCAGTGTCTACCCCCGATCACATGCATCAGCATTTCGTGGCACAATGACCAGGTAGGTAACTCCTGCGCCCAACCCAGACCTGCCTGCCAATTCAGATCACAGGGGTGTAGGAACACAGAATGTGCGTACGAGGCAACTTCCCCCAAATGATCTTGATGCCTGCTGAGATTAGAGAGCAGTTAGCAGTAAGAGACAGGGCATCATCACTTAACATGCGACCTGGTCAGATATGGTTTGCTGGAGATCAACCTGGCAGCCATATGGGGAAAGGGTCGGAGGACATACAACTGGTGACAAGGCCAGGTGGGAAGCATATTTAGCAGGCCCTCCACAAAGCACTTAAGTAGAGAGGGTGCTACTGTGGTCTGATTCCATCCCTCAAAATCCATGGGCTAAAACTTAATGGCCAGTGTGACAATATTAAAAGGAAGGGCCTTTAGTAGGTAACTAAGCTAGTAAGCTATTAATGTAGGGTCCTCAGGTTGGGATAAGGACCCCTATCAATGGGCTTGACGGAGTGGGTTCACTTTCTTTCAACTTTTCTGCCCTATGAGGATACCTAGACTATACCATCGATGAGAAAACTAGCCTTTACCAGACACAAGACCTGCTGGCATCTTGGTCTTGGATTTCTAGCCCCAGAACTGTGAGAAATTCCTGTTTTAAATTATCCAGTACTGGGTCTTTTGTTACAGCGGCACCAGTAGACTAACACAGCCCATTCATGTGGTAATTAAGTGCAGTAAAGGGATGGCCAGGAAGAAAACACTGGAGAATCAGTGTTTCTCGAGTGAGAGAGAAACAGGAGAATCAGTGCACATTTCTGACTTTAGCTACTACAAATGGTCCCACATGACAACTTTGATGCTCTCAACATCTCACCTACGTAGATACTATTCTCCCTATTTTACACATAAGGAAACTAAGGCACAGAGAAACAATCGCTTGCCCATTGCTGTGGGTCTATAAATGGGGGAACAAAATTAGGACCCAGGCCATGGAGCCAATGTTGAACAACGCACTTCAGCCTTGAATGAGGACATTCCAGGTTGAATGTTCCTCCTGAAAGTGGCAGAGCTGAGTGGTCATTGGTGGGAACTCCAGAGATAAGCTGTCTATAATAGATGGCCACGAATGGTCCCAAGACTTGAGGCAAGTGACTTACTTTCCTCATCTGGAATATGAGAATTATAGTACTTGCTTAATAGGGCTTTTATGAAGATTAAGTGAAATAATGTTTGAAAATATTTTGGAGAAGTGCCTAGAGATAGGGTTCAAATGTTTACTACCATTATGTTATCTAATAGTACTGTTAGGAACACAGGAAAAGCCTTGGTCAACTTCAAAATTAACAGCCCCTGGGAAAGGTACTGGCTACCACAGGTGATTTATAAGAAGGAAGGCAAAAAGCCCTTTGACTGCTTCTTCTCAGTGGGTAACTAAGCATGGCACAACTCTACTTCTAGTCACCCAGAACAACCGCAAGAATCCCATGGCCAGAGTCATGGCAGCTAAAGACGGGGGACACAAAGTCCCTACAGAGTCGGGATGACTGACTGACCACATGACCAGGGAGTGACACAGAACTCAGAGCTTCATGCCTTCACCTACAAAAAAGGGTTCAACAATAAAAAGGTCCTTCTTCGAATGGTGGTTGTGAAGGTTATATGTGAACTACTCAGCAAAGCGCGTGGCCAAGGTCGCCTGCTGAATAAACACTAACTAGAACTGTGACCGGCCTCCTTACCCCACTCACAGGGAAAGACAGCTGAAGGTTAGTTGCACAGTACAATTGGGCTACAACTGATTGTGTTTCCCTGCCTGTCACTCTTAGACTCCTCCCCTTCATAACAGGTCTCCTACAACAATCTGATTCTCTGAGGGCTGAGCGGCTCTGCGAGCTCCACTGTGGCTGCTCGGTTAATGGCTGCTTTCCTTCACACAGACTGCAGCACTACCACTGTGCTTCTGGCACCCCTCTGGTCCCCTGCTTGGGCTGAGTTACTTGGAGGGCAGCACCAATTGTCCCAGAGTATAATCAGCGGCATGGTACGTGCACACATGTACATATGCATACAAAACTTGGGTGTGGGGGAAAGCACACGGCCTTGAGGCTGCCTCGTAGCTCCCATGTTCATTCCCCACTTCACGGGAGAAGAAAAATATTCAGAAAGAGTCATTTGATCAGGACTCTAGGCAGCGCTAGGACCCTACACTCCAGTACTCGAAAGCATGTGCTCACTAGTAGACTCCCGCCTCCCTCTTTAGGACTCTTCAGTTTTTACATCTTGGCACTGCTGTAGTTTCCACGTTACCAAAGACTAACATCCATATCACACCAGCCCTGCCTCAGTCACCAGCTACTGTCCACGTGGTGCATGGGGAAACTCACGCATTGATGCTGTGTTTGCAGAAGGTACGATGAGGAGCGAGCATTCCCCCCGCAGCCTAAACTCACTGCCGAGATACACTACTGTCAAAATACATCACTTGTGTTAAAAAGAAAAGTCTTCCCCTCCACCCCCAAACGGTCTTTAAAAAAACTTTCTGGAAGTGGGAGGAAGAAGGGCCACCCACTCTTGAATCACTTGGCACTGACTGACAGAAATGAAAAAAAGAGAGAGGAAAAAGGAAAAAACCGTCCCATAATTGATGGCACAAGAGATCCTAAAGAAAACGTTCAGAGAGAGTATGAACATAATATGAGGCAGCTAGCAGGTCCAAAATAGACCCAAACCTGCCAATAAACGCCTTCTACGTCGATACATCCCAGGTCGCTCCACTGTCAAGTTCAGAGCAGACACAGGAGATGAAGTCTCACCATGCAATATTAACAGCAACAGCAGCAATATTAACATTCATGGAGCCCTTAGCGCCCACCAGATCCACACTCTGTGTCACCTATTTCTTCTCTCAGCCTTCACCACAGCCCTGTGGAGCTAGGTATCATTACCTACCACTACTCCAAATATCAGAAAACAGAGGCCTGGAGAGTCACATAATATGCCCCAACATGGTCTGCACGGCCCTGATACCCAAACGCAGCTCCGCCCAGTACCGAAGTTCTTCAAAGCCAGCCTGCCTACAGGGGCTGCGGCACCCCACCTCCCATGCCCGATGCCAGACACATCAAGAGCAAAGGGCACGCACCAGGCCCGTGTACTGCATCACTCTAAGGTGAAAACACAAAGAACGGCCCGTCTCCTTCCCAGGCACTCCCCAGGTACCCAAGCACAAGGTCCACTTGATACTTTGGACTGCTGGGCATAGTTATAAAACCAAAAACACTGGGTGAGTATGAGTATGCTAGTCATCCTCGCACTCATGATCATGATTTTTAAAAAGACATGAGAACATTAAGTGTGGCCAGAAGGCAGCAAAATACTCATTTTAAAATCATTAATCTGATGTGTTCTCCCATCAACAAAAAGATGTTAAAAATTGCATGAGTTTCCCAGAACATTGTTCCTGCCCATGGTGGCTGCTCAAGGCTAGTCCTCTTTTAGTGGGTGGAAAGGGCTGCTGACTGGAAGCCTTCTGATTATGCTCTGTGCCTCACAGCAGGAGCATGTTATGTTTTAGGCCTGTGGGAGTTTTTCATGATTTCCTTTGAATGGTTTCACTGCAACTGATTAAAACACATCCAACTCAACAAAGGCAATGTTTTTACAGCTTCCACCAGCATTGATTCGGCAGCATCTCAACACCAAATAGGTTCCAAAATTCTTCCACTTTCATCCCTGGGACTGTTTTTTGAGGGGTTTCTTCTTCCTCTCTGTCTTCCACTCCTTCTCTCTCCCCTAGACAGATATCCCCATTTTAGAGTGGGAAAACTGATGCCCAAAGAGTTGAAATCTTCTGGTCAAGATCATATGGTCACCAGGGGACAGACTCAGGATTAGAGATCAGGATTAGAGTTCACCTCTACAGCCATGAGCCCTGTGTTCTGTCCATGGGACCACACTTCCGCAGTTGCAAAATACAGGCATGTAAAATGCATCTAGATTGTTACCTATCTTATGAGGAGAGTCTGAAGAGAGAGACTTGCTTTCCCTAGAAGCACAGTGGCTTATTGCAGCATGTCACTGGAAAAGAGACAAGACAGCACACTGGGAGGGTCACATTCAAAGGTCTCTGCAGACAGAAACCCTGACAGGGAGGGGCTCAAAGATTTAAACTGGAGCTAAAAATCAAAGGTTACAATGATGTGAAGTTTTAAATCTCTGCTGAGAGGGAAGAGGCAAGTGGTGTGTATGCTGATAACGGAGCAAGGTGTCACTCACTCAGCTAGAGTGTAACCTGTGAGCCACGTCGCTAAGCCTAAAACTTACATTCTCCCAACATCACTCTACCTTCTGCACAGGACAAAGGTTTTAAGAAACATTTCCTCTTTCTGGGTGCCTCACCTTACCTGCTGCTGATAGGCTGTAATAACCTCACCCCCAAACAGGAACATGGGGCTGAAACTTCGTGCTCCCCCAGAATTTATACATCGAAACCTTCAGCATCAAGGTGATGGTATCAAGAGGTGGGCCTCAGAATGGTTATCAGACCATGAGAACAGAGCTCTCCTGACTGGGCTCAGTGTCCTCATAAGAGACCCCAGAGCTACTTTCCCCTTCCACCACTGAGGTCACAGCTAAAAGCCTCCACAGTGACCCAGGGAGTGGGTCTCACCGGACACTAAATCTGCCAACACTTTGACTTTGGAATTCAACCTCAGTATCTGTAAGAAATAAAATCTGACTGTTCATAAGCTTCCCCTTTTATGGTATTGTTAGAGCAGACTAAACGGACCTAGACAACTAAGGAAACAGCATTTACAAGAATGGATTATTACACACGAAGACTGAAGAGTAGAGAAGTATCTGTACTCAATAATTTTAATTATACTGTATAAGAATAAACAATTCCCTTTGGAGGAGATCTAAGGCAAAAGCAGAAGGGGCCTGAATCAGAGCTGATGGGAAAGACAGGGCTACCTGCAGAACTGGCTGCTGAGGCCGTGCCTCAGGTTAACTCTGCCTCACCCCAGTGCCCAGCAAGGTGGACAAGGATTTCCAGCAGGTCTCACCAACTATTACAGCTCCAGACAACTTCCCCCTGAACTAGGCACAGCATTCCTCGCCCCTGTAACCTGCCCAGTCCGATGCTCAGAGCCTGTCAGCCAGCTCACACCTGCTCGCCCAGGACACTCACCTGGCCGCCCCACATGGAGGGCTATAACCCTCCTCATCACCTCCTCAGTTCTACTACAGGTTGAGTTGTGGGAGCAGCAGAGGAGGACTAAGACTGCATGGAGAGCCACAAGAACACCTATTAACTCTGTCCTACTCTGGTTCTGTCCCTAACTAGTCTCATGGTAAAATTATCAAGTACACAGGAAAGTTTTGCAGCCTTAATTAATGGATAAAACATCTATTAAGATCCACTGTACCCTCTGTGAACTCAGGCAGAACTCAAATCTCTGCCTGAACTCAGGCAGAATACAGTTCCTGTATTCTGCTTGTTATTCTCTTTGCACATTAGATTATTCCCAAGACTGACTACTTAATTTATAGGACTAATTGCAACATGAAAATCTAGAGCCAACTAAAAAATTATTAAGAATTTCAAGAGGAAGACAGCAGAGCATTAATCCAAATACAGGCCTTTCTAGGCCCACTACACAGGTCACACACCCATGAAGCTTGCTGGCCCTGATTATGCCAGACCCAGCAACAACCCATAAAGGCCCACGAGCAACACTTACTGTATCAATTTGGTTTTGAAATACTCATACAAAACACTTTTTAAGCACCCAAGCCCTTTCAGAACCAAAGACACAGCACAGTGTATTAGTGATCTGGCCCCATGGAAAGCCTCTTCTTGGTCCTTTTAACTATGACTATACAAACAAATAGGACTCTCCAGCAGGCCACCCAAGGAACCAAGTCCACATAGCAGGGCTTCCCAGTCAGCACCCTGGCTAAGTAGTAATGGGAAGGTCAGGATTTATGATTCTCAATCCAAAAATTCCTTCAACAAACTGGAGCCCTTGTTTCCATCAGAACAGAGGTTACCCTAGCTAATAACTGCAACAGAATATGCGGAGTCCTGCCTGAGGCTCACACATCACAGTCTCGCTTCTCAGCGAGGCTGAACTTATTAAGGCGGGGTGGAGAAAATTCCATCGACTCGTGAAAGTCAGTCAAAGGCCAAATTCATTATCCTGAGTTGCTGAGGGACAAACACCACAAACGGTATCAGAGTGGCCTGCCAAGTACCAAATGAGTAACACCACATTCTACAGAACTTGGCAGCTAATACCAGGACGAATGCCACTCCAATGATAAACAACAATAACAAAAAACTACCTATTTTGGAAGTCTGGGATCTGTGCGTCTATTATAGAAGGGGTCCTGTGCTCATTACCTGTGACCTGGAAAAGGCACAAAGATCATATATATATATGGAACTGGGAGTAAAACCATAATCTTGGACCAATTGTCTGGCAGGAAACCTACTAAGGATGGCTTCCATTTTGCACCAGCAGTAGTAGAAATCCTGTGGTCTGATCACAATTCACAACTCCAAGTGGGCTATCAAAAGAGAATGTGGACTCTGCAGCATGTAGCCTCTAGATGAGGTGTACCATAACCTAACACATGGGTGAAGTCCTGAGGGCACAGTGAACGCAGACTCTGTAGAGAATGTCATTCCTAGCACGCTCAATACCCATGAGTCCTCAAGGGAGACTCCAGGTCCTGGAGCTGGCTGGGCTGCCCCTCGCTGTCTTTGGTGCTGATCCACAACTGCTCTTCTCAGCTGCATCCTCGCTTCAGGGTAATTCGTCTACATCTTCTCCTGTTATTCAGTTTTTCTTGGTCCATGTTTCCTAGCTTGATAAAGGTTAATGTGGCCCCAGGAAAAATTGAATGAGCACAACCATGGCTTATGTTTACTAATCTGCACAATGAATTCTGTATATATATGTTCCACAGCTAGATTTTTCTTCAGAGAGGTTAGTTGGAGGAGCACATTTCCTGTTACTCTCTTGAGGTCTGCGGACCTGACAGTTATTTGGGAGCTCAGTTCTCTTCATTTTGAGTGAATGGAACCTGTCTCCCTATACAGAGAATACCAGGTCATCCTTAAGCAGCCTGGTCAATCTCGACCTCACCTGGGAAGACCACACAGGGAACCGGGTATGCATTCCTCCACCTCTGTCACCATCACATCCCCATCCCTGAACTTCAGGGTCTATATATCCATTTCCTTCATCCAGATGTGAGATCTTTGAAAAAGAGACTGTGTTTTAACAAAATTACAAACACATATGTGGGATTCGACTATTTCAATTGTTCAAAACTTTACTATCTCTGCAGTTTCTGTCTACTCCTACAAAAGCAAAGTGAAATGCAGTCACAGTGATATTTAATATACAACTCAGTAAGTGACTTTTTTAGACAGGACTCTGCTAAGTTGTTCAGTTTGGCCTCAAACTTGTGATCCTCCTGCCTTAGCCTCCCAAGCACGGTATAGACCACTATGCCTGGCTATAGTAAGTGATGCTTCATGTGCCAGCATCTGAGAGAATCCAGAGGGCCAATCAATAACCCTAGACATAGATGGATTAATCTGGATGCTGAAGGCCAAGATGTCAAGTGACTCTCCCAAGGTCACCTCACCTATCAGGAACGGCATGGAGACAGTACCTGCTCTGCTGTCAAGACTCTGAAAGTCACTACAGCCTGCAATGCTCCCAGGGACAGCAGCAGAAATTGCTGAGAAGTTAGAAGATTTTTAGCATAACTCAGAAAAGGTTACCTCAGTGTCTCTTCCAAGAGAATTCAGTTCCAACCTTGGGGACATCAGGCCAACCTTCCTTTCCTCCTCATTAGGCAACATGGGTCCTCACCACATCCAGAGGTCAGGTCTGACCATCAGGGAGGCAGACAGGAGCAGCCCGACCTGGCCTCGCACATGTTGAGGGTGGCTGTAAGTAAGCATTTGGGTTGGATCTGAAACTTTGAAGGCTCATTCCCTTTTAATTCTCCTACTTTATTATAATATTAACTCAGTTAAATTTTTTTCTGAAAGCATAAGGAAGCAAAGATATCATAAATCTGGGTACAGGAGAGAGAGCACATTAAAAATGCAGTTCTATTATCTTAAAACTGGAGACGTAATTACAGCAGTCATGTAATATGAAGAGAAATTACCCAAAAAATATTTTAAGGGCCTGGGTGAAAAGAAGAAAATGGTCTATACAATTTAATCTCTAATACACAGAGAAAGAGGAAAAAAAGTATGGCTTTAGATCTTTCAAATACTTCCCCATGGCCCCGTAAACTATCATTTTTACTCAGCTTTTCTGTTCCATGCACATAATTTAGCACAGTGCACAAAGTCTCCTTTCTTTCTTTCTTCACAAGAAAAGCATGTATCTCAGGAGGCTGTGGAATTCATCCTCAAATTCATCCAAATCACCCATGTCTTTTGGGATACTTAAACTATTATGTGAAAATAGCATTTCCTCTTGCGACACCCACTGTTAACTCCTAAGAATTTACCTAGACAAAAAACAACACAATGCAGTATCAAGTACTCACGACACCCTATTCACTCAACAAACTCACAGGGAGTGCCTGCAGCAGGCCAGGGACAACGTGCTCACTCTCATCCTCAGGGTGGGGACATAAACAAGTAATAATTTCTCTGCGCCCAAGAGCTCGAAGCTCAGGTAGGGGAAGGAAAGGAAAGGAATGACAGATGCTCAGCTACCTAGATTTATGCCAGTGAATGCCAAAGAGAGATACAGGAGGACCACCTCAGCAGACCTGGAAGTCCAATAAGGGCTCTGATGGAAAAGACACCTGAGCCAAGTTTGAGAGGGTGAGTGGGGATTACTGGCTTACAGGAGGAGGCATGTATCACTGCAGCAGGGAACATGGAAAACACAGCAAAGTGATCAGCAGACTAGGGATCTAACAGGAAACTAGGAAACTAGGACCCACAGGTGACATCCAGCCTGCCACCTACCTTTGTAAACAAAGTTTTATTAGGAAACTTCTGTGTCTGAGTTATATGTCTTCTCTATGGCTGTTTTCACACCATAGTGGCAGAACTGAGTTGGTGCCACTGAGACCCTACATCACATAAAGACCAAATATTTACTTTCTTGCCCTTAAAAAAAAAAAGCCTACTAATCCCTAGTCTAAAAGATTTCCCATTGGATCTGTAGAAAAAATATGATCATGAATAAATATCGTTCGATCTTCAGATGTTAAACTTTTTAACTCTACAAACCTAAAGCCCCATTTCTAGAAGTGTGGCACAGGCAAATTAAAATTTGGATGGTTAGTAAGTGGGAAATGCCAGGGTGAAATTATACAGCTTCCTTTATTATGACTTCCCAGAGTCTTTAATGTGCAAGTACTCAATGGCAAAGAAAAAAAATTTAAAAAGTAGATGCTTTACTTACTTTTCTCTGGTTGCTGAGACAAAACACCTGACACCCAAATTTGACGGGGGAAAGGTTTATTTGGCTTACAGTTTATAGAGGTTTCAGTTCATAGTTGGCTAGATACAAGGCAGGGTGGCATGGCAGACAGGCAGAAGGCAGCAAGGCAAACAAAAGGGAAACAATAGGGGAATAAACAAGCTTCTTTCTGTCCCTTCTATTTTATCCAGGCTATCTGCCCTTAGGGTGGGTAGCACTCCCACCCTTACTCTTAACACCCTTAACCCTAGTATCATCCTTGATCCCAGCAGAAATATGCCAAACCAATCAGTGGACTAATTTAGTAATCACACACTCTAGATCCAGTTACCTCTGAAAACACCCCACCTATGACCACATGAGGTTTTGGGGGAACATCTAGACACAAACCATAACAGTAAAATTTCCCAAATTTATTTGGCCCAAAAACCCTTTTCTATAAAAAACTCCTCTGCAGGAAAACCATTTAATTCTAACATAACCATTTATTTTTGTACCATAAAGAGCTTATATCTCAAGATAAAGGAGAATTTAGAAGCCTCTGGACTCTGTGAGTCATTTAGAAGAACTACACTCTGAAAAGGACAACAATCATAACTTTGTGGAGCTAAAATAGGTTTTTCCATTACTTCTCCTTCCAAATCCATGGGCTCATTACTGCCTTGTCAACACAAGAATTCCCATGTTTATGAGTAGAACCTAGAGCAAAAATACATAAGCCTTTCCTGCTCCAAGGCAGGGGCCTTGGGCTTGCACTCGGGCTCCTGGGTAGCAAGATACAGCCAAACGGTTCTCTCCATTCTGGGCTTCTCTGCTTAAGTGAAGTGGCCAGTAATCCAGAAGTCATTTTCTTGACTAGAACTGGAAATGGTTGGGATTCTCACCTCAGGATGCGTCAACAGAGACAAACACTACAGCACTGTGCTCTTAGATCTGGGTCTTAGTTCCAGAGAAAATCTCCCTGTTTTCACGCACATTCTCTACTCTGAATCCAAAGAAAAACAGAAAGATATGTGAGCCACAAAGGGATGAAAATCCAAGAAGCTCATCTCCCAAAATGGACCTAATGCATCAGATATAACAACAGCCCAAGAAAACCATAAAGTACATCCTCACATGGTGGCTCACTTCACGCGAGAATTGGCCATGAAGGCAACGGAAAGATAGGCAGAGCTGCACTGAAGCTCCTGGGTGGAGAGGACAATGTCCTGTTCTACTATGGCCTTTGCACATCAAACCCAGACATAGGGACACCAGTCTCTCGGGCTTGAGCAAATGACCCAGACTCTCTCCACCTAATCATGCCCCCAAACCAAGTGTGTGTGGTGTGTGTGTGTGTGTGTGTGTGTGTGTGCGCGCGCGCGCATGCACGTGCACACACACTTGAGCTGTTAAAGGGCCTAAGAGGCTGGCACACAGAGAACAATCACAGGAAATGGCTGTTGTTCACTCAGTTATGTCAGGTAGGCCCGCCATGGCCTGGGGATGCAGCACGGCCCTGAAGGGATTGTCAGGTACGCAGCAAATGTTCAGATGGAATCTTTAGGGCTCCAGCTTTCCCCAATAAGCAGAATCTCTGATCACTCTGCTTCCCCAGCTCTACAACAGCACTTCTCCCCCTCCCTTAAAAGAGTGATGACAACGTGTGCTTGTGCTCAACTACTCTGCCTCCAAGCTTGACCTCTGACAACCACGTCTCACCTAAAAAGACCCTGACAAGTGCACAGGGACAGCTCCTCTAGAAAAAGTAGGTGACTCCACTGTAGGCCATTCTCTGCTCCCTAAAGTGAAAGGAAACAAGCCCCAGGTGAGAGAACTGCTCCCATCAGTCCCTGCCGAAGTCCCTGTTGAACAGTCCTTCGTTTTATGGCTTCTCTTAAATGCAAAGCCATAAACGTCTTCCCAGGCAAATGTGAACCTAGAAATTGAGAGAACAAAGTAACTGAAATATTTGAAAAAAACAGATCTATGGGCTGCCTGAAAGTAAAGTTATAAAGAGGAAAAAGTCACCTTGGCAAACAGTGCCCTCGTATATGGGTCTGGGTGCAGATGTGGCCTTGCCACACACCAGCCATGTGATACTAAACAGGTGATCACTTCTCGTAGACTCCAGTCTCCTCACAGACAATAAGGGGATGGACCACCATGAACTCCACAGCAGTGTACCACTCTCAGCTCTCTCTCTCTTTACCATGAGCCAGAAACAGGTGCAAACTACTATGGAATTATGGGGTCTCCCCTGCATCTCTTTCAATGTATTTTCTGAATAACAAAATAATGAATGCTTTAGCCCTGACTCTCCCGAACTCAATTCTACTTTCTTACCCACTGATGATTGTGATAGTTGCATTCCAATTTTGTTGGGGTCAAGTAAATTACATTTCACAGCATAAAAAAATGTTCGTCAGGAGGACAAGGCCAATTTCAGGGGAAAAAATAGAGCAAAGCTTTGTCTCTGATTATTTCCCATGAAAATATGTAGATTATATCTTTTAAATGGAGATGAGTTGTGATTTAAAGAAATGTTGTCGTAATGTGCTGTGAAATAAACTCAGAAATAGGCTTTCCACCCAATGCTTGACACATTAGTTCCTCAGCTTGTTAACTGAATTTGTGCCTCAGCTTCTATTCAATGCCCTGATTGTTATTTTCAAATTGTCACTTGAGCTATATGGTGCTTCCAGGATTTATTTTCTCTACTGTGCTGCGATAAGCAGTTTCTGCCATTCCTCTGGGAAGCCATGGCAAGGAAGTGACTGTGAAGGGCCCACTCTCCCAATACCCAACACAGCATGTGTAGCACATACAGCTATAACAAAGTGAAGCCCAAGCAGAATTAATTGTTAAAATTATCTAACGTAGTTGCTCTAAATCAAATAAGGTAGTTACACTGGCTTCAGGCTTCAGTCTCTATCCACAGAAGCATTAGACAAGAAAATAAAGTCATTCTCTGGGTTATCAAGGACAGCAGGAAATTTCTCCAAATTTAACAATTAGCATCCTGTTCCCCTCTGTCCAGTAAGAAGAATCTACTTATTTATGCCAAGGATGAGTAGGCCACCGGCATCTGATTTTATTTATTACACTATTTCACTGCAGAAAGCTGCTCTCCTTTACATCTACAATAAAGGGTGACAATGGTTATCAAAAAACTCATTATTATGTGAGACAAAAAGCTACAATTAGATTTTCAAAATAAAAATAGCAATCAAACAAAATCTCATTTAAAGCAAATAGATGTTTCCATCCGACAGGGTCACTGAATACTGATGAGTTGTTCTCAGTGAGTGCTGGAGAAGGTTGTACTGCTAAGTGGCTTACGCAAAACACCTTCATTTTTCATCAGTTTTGGCATAGAAAACACAAGTATTTGCATTAAAATTACTTTATTACTTCAGCTTTGGGGCAATCTAAAGCCTAACTTTGATAAATATTGCTGCCTGTAAACACATTCCCAGGAGGGTGTATTTAGCAACATTTCAAGGCCACTAGGTTATTAAAGGTATTAAAGCCAGCTTCCAAATTTAGGTATTTGCTTTAAACCACTAAAAATATGATTTTAAAACAGCTCATATGTTCTAACAGCCTAATATGTTCTAGACTCTGTGTCCAGGACAATCATGGTTTTATTTCTCTCCTACATTCATGCTGGGAGGGGTTCCCATCACAAGAAAACTGAGGCAAAATGGAATTAACTCCAAAGTCTATGTTGACAGATAACACATTACCACTTTAATAAAATGCATGTGTGACTCAGCCCTGCTCACAGAACTGTTTAAAAAGTAAACGAAATAGCTGATGCCAAATCAATTTTTAAAGTATAAGTTATGGTTTAAATTCTGACTCTGCCCCCTACCAGCTGTGACAAGGAAACAAGTCTGGTGACTCTGAGCTCATGAAATGAAGAATTCTTTAAATTATTCTACAGAGGTTTAGATTAAGACATATTTTAACAGACATATATACTTTAAACCCAAGAAGTTATATGTACTTAATTAAAAATAATTAGCAATGTCTCTTTATGTTGTTATGTACACTTGTAAGTATTGTTTAAATGCAGGGTAATAAGTAACTTTTCTAAAAGTCTTGTTTCTAAACAGTCAGTGTTCTTAACGGGAAGTTAATCAGTGAGTGGTACAATTCATCTTTGGAGAAGTTTATTTACTTTTACAATACCTTATGTTTGCTGTTACTGCTAAATATGAATATCTTGATTAATAGCAGCAACATAATTGGTGCCCAATATCTATTCATCACCATAGCTCAATTTCTTTATAAAATACCTCTTTATATAATAAATAAAACCTGCATGTTCCACCTGACGGCTTGATTAACAACCCTACAACCAAGCCCTTTTTCACAGTAAGTGAAGGGTGAATACTGTGTCAGCTCTTCTGCTGTTTCCCCCAGGACAAGACCATCCGCCAAGCACAGACAAGAGAGAAGACTCCAGCTATTTGTGGTGGAGACCTGGCCCTAGGAAGCTCTGCTATGCATTAAAACAAGATCCACCAGATGGTCTGGCAGCTCAGATAAACTTACTCAAAGTTAAGATTTAAACAGGTACCCTCTTTCCACTAATGTTCACTTAGCACCTACTGGATAGAGAGGAAGGCAGAGCACTTGGCCTCCAGCACCTCGAAGGCTGGTTGACACAGCAGAGCATACACCCAGCCTTAGGGTCACTGCCCACCCAGATCCTAGGACATCAGCAAGAAGTATCCATAATTACTGGGGCAGGAGGCAGAAAAGGTCCTTAAAAAGACTCCAAAAAGGAAGCCACAGATGACCCAGCCTCAAAGAAAAACAAGACAGTAGTCACACATCTGGATACCAGCAATGACTGGGCTGGCAGTTGGGAGGCCTCATCCTGATTCTAGCTCTGTGACCAAGGAAAGCCAGGATATGACTTTGTCTCTAGCAGTGAGTTCATGTATCTTAGTGACTGTGGCTTTGGGGATCACGGAGGTAAGCTGACATCAGTCACAAGCCTCAGTTTGCTATCTGTGAAATGCTCATCCGCTTGGTTAGCAGGTCTCTGCCATATACCCACTCTGGATCTGTTTTCTTGGCCCGTCATAAGGACTGAGATCACGCACTTGGTGTCACACCTGGCACAAAGCAAGCGCACAACAGATGGGCCTGTGCATGGTCCCCACCTGGTGACCTGAGAGCTGCAGGCATTCCACTCACCACCTGGCACTATTGGGCCAGGGTCTCAGAAATTCAGTCACTATGGAAAGTCAAGGTCATTCATCATGTTACCCACATTTCTGAGAGATTTTCTTTTGCCAAAAAGGGACATTAGCTAAGACAAGGAATTCCAAGGCACAGATACAGCCAGGCTGGCCAAGAAAAGGTTCAGTCCATAGACCCATCTGAACACTGGGGAATATCTTAGTTCTTGCTGCTATAACATAGGAAAAGACCGAGTGGCTTAAACAATAGACACTTGTTTCTCACTGTTTTGGAGGTCAAAAATCCAAGATCAAACTGCCACTGATTTTGTCCTTAGAAATGGCTTATCTCCTGACTTAGAGATACTACCTTCTCAATGTGTCATCATAGATCTCTCTTCTCACAACCACACTCATCCCACCTTGAAGGCTCCATTTGCACGACCTAATTACCTCCCGAAATCCCACCTCCAAACACCATCATGCTGGGAATTAGGCATCAACATATGAATTTTGGAAGGACACATTTGGTTCCCAACAAAGGATGACAACAGAAATTGTGTCGATGTGGGTTTCTTCCATCATCAGGCAAAGGAGAAAAGGTGTATACAGCTGCCTCCAAAAGCCACAGGCAAACGCCCTGGAGACTCAAGAATCAGCCTGGCTCAGAGGAGAAACATGAGGGATAGCTGCCCAAGAATAGCAGCAAGATTCCCCCATAAGGGACTTCTGTGGAAAGCAAGAACCAAGCAAGAATGCCTGATGGCCTGGTCTTCCGAATCTTTACATCAATAATTCGCAGGCAATTACAAAACAGAAGATATAAATGGCTGCTTCTTACTTTGAGTCAAACAGGTTAACCCTCAATGGCTGTATGGCTCTTTCTAATTCCCCTTTTTCCCTTTTTCAAAATCGAAAAAAGTGCTGGACCTCTGAAGAGGGTCAAAGGACCATCTCAGGACTAACTACCGATAGCTTCTCAAGGTGGAGCTTATAGCAAAACCCTCCGTCCCCTCCCAAAATGGTCAACAGGGTGGGCAAAGGCAGTGCTGGGTCCCATCAGCCACCATCTCAAATCAGTGATACTTGCCAAGCAAATGAAGATTCAAGACCTTTGTCTAAAGTGCCTTTCAAATAGAGGCTAGCAGAAGATTCTAGAAACCACTCGATCACCAAGTAGCCTCAACTGTGAGGGTCCCAGATGTGCTCTTCTGTAGCCCAGGACCAAAAGACCTGGATTGAAAGAAAGAAAATCCCACTCAAATACCACATTTTATCCTATTTATTTTAAAACTGCTTATTTCAAAGGGTACTGTTTTTTTATTTTGACATATTATTTCTGTTAATGGTATCAATTAGTCGGCTTCAGACCAACTGTTCTGTTACAGATGCAGACTGATTGGATTTAAGTGAAAGCATACAGCCAATTTCATAATTTCCAGGCAAACAACCAAGATAGCCTCAGAAATAGCAAAGCACAATTCAGTTGGTGACAATGCCACTCAACCTGGCCTTTTTGTTCACGCGTCTACTTACTAAAGCAGTCAGAAAATTTGAAAACTTCTGCCAGTGTGTGGCATAAAGGAGGCTGAACTATTGGCAGACAAAAGCCAACTTCTCTCTTTCTGCCCACCTTGAGAGAACAGAACTACCAAAATTACCAGGCAATCAATACTAGACTGTCTCAACAACAACAAAAAAAGGCAGGGCTAGGTATCCAGGAGGCTGCAATTGTATCTGAAGCCAATTCCAGAACACAAAGATATGGGGAAAGCAGCAGAGCTTCTCATTTTAGAGCAAGGCCTGCTTTCTACTGTCCGTATTTACCCCTGATCTCGCAGCAAGTCTTAGCATCACCGATGGTTCACAACCTAGTTGCCCACATGGTAACTCCCACAGAAGGACCCAGTCCACAGGGTGGATCTTGGCTTACTACTTTATGGCCTCCTTTTTACCTTGTCTTCCCCTAGCATTGCTTCCATCTCTATGGAAACTGGAGAGGGAAATCTGGAGCCAGCCTTGAAGATGATCGTCAGGAACCATCTCCTAATTCTATTTCCATGGAAACAGATGACAGATCAGTGGAAATAAGGTAATATTTTTAAATGAGGTAATCTTTTTTAAAAAAGGAAATTCTCCCTGCCCAATTTTCCACCAATTTTTCACAGAGCTAGAATTTGACAGTGTACGCTGCTTACCAGCTACAAAAGCTGCAATACTCTCTTGAGGTTAAAGATAAATATAGGGGACAAAGAAGTCAGAATCCAACCACATCCAAACCAGTGAAATTTTAAAAATGTCTCAGTAGCAATTGCAAGAGCCTGAAGTAGAACATTCCACATTAATCACACAGCATTTGTCTCTACCAACTTTTATAATAGCATCACCATCATCTCTGATGGTTCTTCTCTACAGAAACTAAAGATATTTGCTCAAACTCAATGCTAATGAATAAAGTGTGGGCCCAGAAAAATTCTCCCAAGCCAAAAACTCTCCAAAGCTTAATTCATAATTCAACAGGACTGATAACCTGCCACCCCTGTAGGCCACAACCTGGTCATGGAATATGACTGTCGCACCTACTGTTTCTGTTATTTGGAGTGAAACTGAGCAAACTAAAGACAACCTGCCAGATTCTTCCTGTGAAATAATGTTGGTCCAAGACCCCAAATAGCAAATCACAGATTAAGAATCTAAATTTGCAGGCCAAAGTTGTAACAATTCACAGCATTTCAGGTCAAAAATAGATCAGGCTCATGAGAGCTGGCAAATTCAGATAGATGGTACTTATGCTTCAGTAGATGGGAGAGGTGGAGTATTTAGGAAGAGGTCCATGTCTTGGAGCAGCTATAAAGGATTACCTACCTTCGCCTGAGTACCATGGTAACAGCTACCATTGGCGAGAGACTCACTCTCTGGCAGACATATGCTTCTCTATCACATGCATGTGATACAACCTCTTCCCAGCAAGGCATTGCCATCTCCCAAGCACAAAGGAGGGGCGTGAGGCTTTGGGTCACCCAGTTGCTGGCTGGAGGCTGTACTGGAAACCCAGGCCCCATGACCCCTGATTCCACGCCCTCACCAGGCTGCCTGGAACAGTCAGCACGAACACTTCCAGAGCACTCTACCCACACCAAAGGAGAAAGCAAAACTCTGCAGAAATGAATGAAGAGACGTGTGTTGTCCACAGAAAACCCTAAACAAATCTCTTTTGCATAAAAAGTAAAAACATATTGGAGAACGAATGGGAGCAAAGCATAAATTTTCATATTTAAAGCCATACACAAAGCTAAGGTTTAAAAAAATAACAACAGTCAATAAGAGTAGGTTTTAAATCACTTTGTAATGAATGAATACAAAGTAGTTCGGGGGCCTGGGGATTTAGCTCAGTAGTTAAAGTGCTTGCCTCGCCCTGAGTTCAATCCCCAGCACCCAAAAAATAAATAAAAAAGAAAGAAAGAAAGAAAGAAAGCATTTTGGGAAGTAGATGTAAATATGTCATAAGAAAATGTACTTGTATTTGACAAAAGTGAGATGACAATGACACTGCAAAGCTAAATAAGCTAATGGTGCCACAATATACAGACTCAAACCACGTGGGAAACGGATGTTCAGGCTAAATCAAAGAAAAATTCAGGTGCGTGTGCCATTGTTTCCAGCACACACTATAGTAGTAGCATAACTGAATTAAAACATTATAAAATGCACAAATTGGCCGTGATGATTGTCCCTTCTCAAGAAATCAAAAAAGATAGACTAGGATATCTAGACAAAGTTACAAAATTAACTGCTCCCACTATATCACCAAATGTAACTTACCTTCTCTTGCTGGGTGTTCAACAAGCTAAGGTTTGGGGGACCAAAACTAAAAGGTAACTGGGCTAAGAGTACAGCCAATTATTTTGGCTGTGGCCCTCCAAGGTCAACAAGGACCCAGGACATAAGGGGGCCTTACTACAAGACAACCTTGGTGAGTCACACAACCTCCTGAACAGGGAGATTGTTCGGCCCCGGAGGTCAAACAAGAGTCAGCCAGTGTACATCCTGCAGAAGGAGGGTCACTGAAGGGAAAACTGTTCCCATGTCTCCAAAGAGCACCGTGTGGTCTAGCACAGACCGTGACCCATCCTGGCAGATGACACATTTCACAGAGGATGAATTAAGAGCTAAGAGGCTCTGATCATAGCCCCAAAAGAATGTCTGAGGAGACTTGACAGACCTTGACATATTGGGAGATAAATTATTATGATTGACAAGGGTCTCAACTTAACTTGGTTTTGAACATCCAACAATAAGAGGACATAGCTAGAGAAATAAATAATTTAAGTCAGACATACAGGGAAAATCTCCAATCACTGACCCCTGCTAAAAATCCTAAAGGCCAGCTAGTTACAACTGTTATTAGACCATATCTAACATGGCTCCTTACCCAGTCTACCTTTCCATCCTGTTGCTCAGGCTTTAGTCATACATGTCTTTAATGTCTTTTGATAAAGCTTTCTATTTTCTTTGCCTAGAGGCTGCCAAACCCCAAGTGGTCATACAGATGAAACCCCCTATAAAGCTGCCAGACATCTGCTGAGGCCCAATGGAAAAAAACCTCCCTGCTAAAGATTCTTATCCGCTATGTCCCAACTATGACCCCATTCAGCTGGAAGAAGCCAGATCGGTCTTTGTCCTGTTCCCCAAAAGAAGTAGGATGTTTTTCTCAGAGTGGGGAATGCAGGGTCCCCATAGGTAGGAAAAAGATAGGGTAAAGGCCTCTATGGGACATTAAACAGAAAAGCAGCTACATTCCAACAGTTAAGGAGACAAAGGCAAAGAGACTAGTTCAGGGGAAGGGCCCAGGTAATCTGATTAACATAAAGAAAACAAACTCTCCCTTTTGACTTTTATATCTGCATTACCTGGCTCTAAGGTACCTGTCCATAAGCTTGCCCTCTGCCAAAAGACAAAGGTCACAGGGCTGAGGGAAATCGAGGCAGAGGTGACAGACAAGCCCAAGAGCCAATCAGATTCCAAGGGCCAACCCAAGGGAAAAAACCTCAATAAAAAGGGGCTACCACAAAGGGCCCACAAGGATTTCACTTTCGAATGCTCCCTACTCGTCAAGTAGCTATCTATCATCTCCTTTTCCCCCTTTTTCACCACTTTTAAATAAATTGTCCTCTAAATAAATTGTCTTCTCTTAATTAAAAAAAAAAAGAAAATCAAAAAATCAGATAATAGCAAGGAATTGCTATGACACAAAAAGAAAAGCTTTAAGGAAATGAACAGAAATGTGTTCCAAAGGCAGGGCATGCATGGCTGTGGTTCTGGAAAACTATGTCTCCCTTAAACACATAAAAAGAAAATTTGAAACTAAGCAAACCATTTGGAAAAATAGAATATTGGAACAAAGGAAGCAGAGAAGCTCATAATCTGCCTGAATATATACAGTCAGGATAAACAAGCCCGTACTTGGTATAACACAAGACACACAAGAGTCTACTCTCAAATGTTTATCATGCACACTTACACAACAGGGCCCCTTTCATGTCAAAAGCACTTTCAAAGCAATGACAAATCAGCTCCAAGGGATGCAACACAATCTGTGTCACAGTGGCACTTGCAAAAGGCAAGACAATCTCAAGTCACTGAACTTACACGGATTCCCAAAGAAGACTCTAATGTCATCTGAGGTCAAGGTATAGGCACAAATCCAGCAGAAAGCACAGGTTGTGTTTCTCTGTCTCCCAAGGCAACGCTCAAGGGACACAGCATGAACTCAAGGGGCTCAAAACAGAGAATGGAGCATAGAAAAAGAGAAGCCGTCACTGGCAAATGGTGCACCTCAACCTCTATTACACTTCTACCTTTAAGGAAAATCTGAAGTTTTTCTTCAAAAAAAATTAAAGTTCATCATTTCACTGTTCGTACGGTCCTCAAACCAGGAAACCACCCTGTCCACAACAAAGGTAAATGGCAAGGGGATCCAGCCCACTTTAAAACTCACCCCAGTGACTGTGGTTACCAGCATGTTTCCTCATCAAGTCATTCAAAACAACCCTCCACGCCAGAAGTTTCTTTCCTGCCTTCAGGTAGGACTGAAGAGATGCTACCTGGCTGGGTGGCTGACTTTTAGTACAAATACCTTTGAAAGCAGAAGTCCTATTAACAGGGCAGCACTTAGCAGGGCATCAGCAAACCATACCCTGAGGGCCAAACTCCTCTGCTGCCTGTGTTTGGAAGTAGAGGTGGACCAGAGCAGAGACATGGCTATCTTTTCCACACTGTCTTGAGCTGCTTTCATGCTACAAGAATAGAGATGCAAAGCCCGCAATGTGCACTAATCTGGCCCTTTACAGAAAAGGTCTGCAGACCCCTAACCTAGAGCAAGGACCAGCTCCAATCTCATCTCAACAGCACCTTGAAGAAGCAAAGCCCGGGGGGCTGGGGTTGCAGCTCAGTCATAGAGCGTTTGCTTAACATGTGCAAGGCAAAGAGAGAAGTGAAGAAGGCAAAAGGATTACAGTGAAGAAAGAGAGAGAAGAAAAAAGAAAAAAAGCCTCTCCCAGATATTCTGACTCAGTGGAGCCGGAGTGAGGCCCAAGAATCTGCACTGTAACAAACTCTCAAGGGTTTACAGACCATACTCTGAGGCGCCATGGACTTCAAGCATATCTTTAAAATTTCACATCAGCCAATTACCACAGTATTAAAGGGTAATTTTATTTTTGTTAAATAAGGAAAGACTCAAAGCCTGAGCTTCTTGGGCTCTTTCCAAATGAAAATTTTCTGGGGCTGCAAGTGCAAAGGCCAAATAACACCTGTTCAATCTTTTAGGGTTACCTGTGCTTCGCAGAGATTAATCATTTCCACTAAACTTTGCTCAGCAATGCTCTCTAATTATTAGCTAGGAACTGTTCTCAGACAGGGAGACCATTTCCGTTTCCATAACAACTTGGTTCAGCCTTCAATGCAAAAAAAAAAAAAAAAATGCTCTTTCAGAAGAGGAGATCAGCCAGGCTCACTCTGTGTCAGCCAGGAGAAATAGCCTCACCGTAACTCACGGCCCTCCACAGCACATTAGCAACCCTTCTGGAAAACCTTTTAATCCCAAAATTGCATTCTTATTAAATTTTCTTGTGCAGGACTATTTTAATACTAATTGTTCCCCAAATTATGGATATGACTAATAGTATAATGACGCGCACTTTAGGATAGAGAAGGAGGTAATTTTTCCATGAAAGGACAAAGAGGTGAGACTCCAAAGATGTTCTCAAAAAGTTAAGCACAGAAAGAGTTCCAGGGTCAAATAAGTTAGAGAAATTCTGGTTCGACGAATTAAACAGCTTTCTCCACTCTTGAGACTTCACAGAGCTTTGATCTTGCTAATGTGTTTCTTCTCTCCTCCAGGGTGGAGGAATGGGCTTTAATCCAGTGCTAAACTACTTTAACCACACAGCTGTCATAACCACACAGAGCCATAACTGTCCCTGGTGCCCTAGTTTGAACTGGTCCCATTTTGCCCAGGACTAGCAATGTTAAGTGTTAAAGTTAGGATGTCCTAGGCAGACTAGGACAGTTGGTCACCCCATATGCCCTCAGCCTTGTCCGGGAGGCCTTCCTTGGTGCACCTGACATTTACACTGCAGTCAGCTGAGTGTTGGTCTTCCTGGCTAGAGGGCAGGAAACAGGCTTGATTTCTCTACATAAACCAATTACCTACCAAAACCCTAAGCATAGGAAACATGTTCAACAAGTATATCTTAATAAATAAATTAATAGTATAGAAAAGAGAGTCATGTCAAATAAGGTTCACTCCATTTTTTTTCAAGGCTACTAGAGTGAACTATAAGAAATTTTCACTTTTGTAGAATGAAAATGGCCAAATATAGAAAATTTCACGTTTCAACCTAATTCACAAACTTTATCTTAGTACTGAGATTTTAGTGTATAAGACATGTTATAAAGAGCAGGTAGCCACTTCTCTATGTACTCAGAATCGGGCACAAAGCCCATGCTAAGTCCAAAAACCTCACCTAGCTTGGTTTACACCCTCCCCGCCTATTTTTAATGGGCCATTCAGATGAGATCACCCTCAGATGAAGAAAGGGTGGAGAGGGAGCTTTGACAGCTCCAAAGGGGGGGAAAAACACCTCCAATTCTATCAGATCCAAGCAGTCTGTAGCAGTTGTGTGTGTAGCGACCAATGCTTGCCAAAGACTACATGTCAAAGGCTCAGCAGAAAACAAGCACACAGGTCCAATATGAATAACACTTTTTCTGCCAAATCAAATGAACACCTTTGCGCAGGGATTTACATTGGCAGCCCAGGAGGCGTAAATAGCATTGCTGGGTTTGGAAGGGAAGAGTGGAGGTGGTGGATGCCTAAAGAGAAGAACAAGGAGAGCAGACTGTGGTCACACGCTGCTCAGGACCTCCACTGTGCAAATGAGCCCGGCCAAGGAAACGGCTCATTGGACCAGTGGGCTTTCTCGAAACAGAGGCCACTCCTGGCAAGCAAGAACTTTCTCATTGCCCATTTGACCACTTGAAACCCAATTAAAGACCACCAGCGGTCAAGAGACTGGGAAGAGCAGCAGTTAGAACCCCAGCAAGAGAAGAAGAATACTCAAGATCGAAATGAAGTTTAGAGAGGAAACAGGAAGGACAGGAAACAGAAAGAAATGGAGAGAAAGAAAGGACAGACCAACACACAAAGAGAGAGGCAAAGGACAAAGGATTTTAGCTTTGAACAAGTCAAAAGTCACTGGGAAGAATCCCAAGGCAGTGGCATGCCATTCCGTCAGCAGCTGACTGACCTGCCCCTGCAGGCCCAGCATTCAGAATGGAAGAGACAGAACTCTGGTCCTCAACCTGCCTGGCTGCTGGCATGTTTTCAGCCCATGAGCTGTTTGTGAGTCCCATTTAACCTAGTGACAATGTGCTTATAAGTCTCAAGAGACATTTGAGCTTCTTTAATTAACCTTTTTATCATTAGGGTTAGTTCTGAACACAAAATATTTCGTATCTGGAACTTGGAGTTTTGAAAACACACTGCCCTTCGTCTGTGACGGGGATCTGCCTAGATGTCAGTATGACCTCTGACAGCTATGGATATGTCCCAGAGTGAGCCCTGCCACCAAGAAAGCACAACCACCAAATTCAGGGCCTGCCGGCGTACATCCCACACACTCAGCACATCTGGCATAGACTCACCAAAGCTTTACCTTCTGCTCCTCTCATGACAGCTCATCAAGATCACGTTGGCAAAATAAATTCATGACAAAACCAAAGTGAATACAGTTACAGAGTGCAGACACACGCTATTAAAAAACTTCATTTATCTGTCAGTTGTTTCTAAGAAATGGTTAACATCTTTAAAATGTAAACAAGACTCGTGAAACAGCTTCATAAAAGTGCTAAAATAGATAATCCTCTGAGTTTTAGATTTATAAGATCTACAGGCCCTCCCCACCCCCAGACAGACTATCAGGTCATAACCCAGAATCTCTCCATCAACACAGAAGGTCTCTGGTTACTCAGCGTGTTATGGCTTGTGTCTAGATGTCCTCCCAAAGCCTCATGAGCTCATAGGTGGGGCTTTCCAGAGGTAGCTGGATCTAGATTGTGTGACTATAGGTTAAGGGTATATGATATCTAAAATAGTCCACTAATTAGTTTAGCATAGTTCCGGGTATGGGTAATGGGAAGGCCCACCCTGGGTATGGGTGCCACTAACCAACAGGCTTTGTAGCCTGGATGGAATAAAAGGGAAAAAGAGGCTCAATGCTGTTGCTTCTCTGCTTCCTGCCTGCTCTGTCATGAACTGTTTCTCCTCTGCAATGAACCTCTGTCATGCCACCCTGCTTTGGAGCCAGCCAACTATGGAATGAAACCTCTATAAATTGTGAACTGAAATAAACCTTTCCTTCTTTAACTCGTGGGTGTCAAGTATTTTGTCCCAGCAATGAGAAAGTAACTAAGACACAGCCTAATGTTTTTGTTAATAAAAATTACTCCACCTATAATTTTTTAGTTTAAAATACCTGACAAAGCCTAGAAAGACTGGGATCCAGTTTGATGAGAATTTGGTTTCTTAAACAGACAAGAGGATTCAAAATTTACATTTGCTGGACTTTGTATAAAAAGCTTGTATTGAACAGAACTGATTCCAACAGAAGAAAGTTTGCTCATTGATCTACCCTTGGCTGATACTGCTGAGCAAAAAGCAAAAAGAAAGGGAAGTAGAAAGAGGGGAAGAGGACAAGGGAGGGAGGCAAAGGGTAGGAGGGAAGGAGGCGGACAGGAGGAAGATTTCTTGTCCTTCCTGAGGCAAATAATCAATACAAAAGAGGTACACAACAACAGGATTTTGCAGTTCTAAACTGTGCCTCAGAATGCCTCAAATTTTGTCCATTAAGACTTTTCGAAATAAAAAATATTTTAATCATATATAATGTTTAATTTTTAATTGGGCACTGAGTTTACCTCATTAATCTATTTTTTACTAGGAATTAGCAAACTTCTGCTCTGATTTGCTCTAATATGGAAACCTCTACCTCAAGGACGACTGGACTATCATGCAAATGGTCCTGGTCCCCTTCTTACTGGGTCTTTAGTAAAGCCACCCAAGGCCCTGTCACCGGACTGGCCTGTTCTCAGGGCACCTGTTCCTCTCATTTTTACCTGAATAAGGAAAATTCTTTACTCAGCATTCAGACCTTGACTGAATCATCTCTTCCTCAAAGGGAGGTCTTCCTTCTTCACCTTATATAAGAAATGTTTCTTCAACCCACCATCACCATACCACCTCTGCCACCACAAGACAACACACACACACAAACACACACACACACACACACGCATACACCTTTATCACTAGTCTCCATTTTCTTTATTGTGTTTGTCACCATTTTTAAAAAATTGTTTAATTTTTTATTTTCTTCCCCTCTCAATAGACTATAAACTTTATGTGGGCAAGTGTCTGGCACAGGGTATAATCCCAACAAGAAACTGTAAAATAAACATATGAAACAGAACCACAAGTGAGGGTCCGTGGTCTGCTGAGCAAAATTTGATCTGGTTCCCAATACCCTTTCATGAACCATGAGGCAATAAATTCAGTCTTTGGGGTCAGGAAAAATATCTATGTCCTCAAAAAGTATCTCTTTGCTTGGGCTGAATGGGCCTCTGGACCTGCTTCTTTACAGTTTCAGGAGCAGATACCGAATCAATTTCAACCTTGATGCTTTTGCTGAAATTTTGAGAAATGTTATTTTGTTTTGGTTTTCAGTTTTTTGTTGGTAAGACCAATGACCTTTGAGGGCTTTCTTGTCACAACACAGTAACAGGCCACAAGCAGTCTCCTATGCTAAGCAATATTCCCTCTACCAGTTTTGATGACAAGTTTCATATACTTGGTCATCCTGACACATACATTTCGATCTCTCCAGCTTGGGCACCATGCAACACACCACAGTGGTGGGGAGTGCATAATAAACCAGGGCAGCCTGAGTATCAGTACACATTAGAACTTCCTGCTGGGACAGGCTTGGAATTAAACCCTTGGGATACACCACTCACATGAGCTTGCCTGCCCCCCCCCAAAAAAAAAGTATTGACTGAAAAAAACAAGCCATAACTAGCACCTTTTAATGATAATTTTTAAAATATGTTTCTGAATTAATAACTAGTTCCCACTAATAATTATGCTATTGAAAATATATATATACTAACTTTAGTATTACCCCAGACAAGAACAAGTCATTCTAAAAGCTTCTTTGTAGTGTTTTCTTCTATCAGCTACTCTGATATGAAAGGCTGGAGAAATTAGGTATGTTGTATAGACACAAGTAATCCCAATCTATATTTTATGTGAGCTACTGGAGAGTGAGGCATTATTGTCACAATTATTTTTACACAATTAAAAATAAACTATGGAAATTTAGAATGTATGAATTGTGAAACCACTTTCCAAACACAGAGTTATGAAATAAATATTCATGAAATGGCATCTGTGATTAATGAGTCTCAAAATCGACTTTTACCATGTACACATAAAAAGCTCTAATAGAAACAACTTATAAAACAAAGATCTGGAAGCTCAAGTAGGATAAGTAAATTATTTGAAAGGTAAAATAGTAACTCACTTAAAATATTATGAGTGATAGTGTTTGTTTCCCTAATCATAAAACGAATGCATGCACACTGACTAGAAAGAAACCTAAAACTAAAAAGTTAACAAATATAGAAAGTCTACCATTCAACAAATAGATCTATATATAATAAGCTTATTCCTTTTTATTTCCTATTGGTACTTACACTGCTGTGGTAATTTAAATATTAATTGTGAAGTATTTCAGAATACAAACAGATTTAAAGATAATACTTTTATATCTCAATTACTACATGAAGTTAAAGAAATAAAATTGTACAGAAATGATTTAAGCACCTCTGCTTTTTCTCCCAAATCATCTTCTTTCTCCTACATACTTAAACAGTAGACAAAATTTGGCATTTATTTTTGTTATACATGATTTTTGTACTTTTATTGCATAGCCTTGTGTGATTATGTTATATGTATTCTTTTGTTAATTATTTCTTATGCTTAATGCTGTAGTTAAGATTTCACCCAAGCTGATATGTCAGTCTAGGCAATCTAGGCATTAATGTATTGTGTAACATTGTGTTATATAAATACAGTACCATTTATCCATGTTAAGTAAATAAAGTAGGCAAGGCCCTGCAAATCAGCTCTGCTGAGCTTTAGCGTCCTTGGAGCAAAGCGCTGGCCCAGACCATATGAATAGACCTTCCAGTCCTCTCTCATTTGCATCAGTCTGTGAATTCATTTGCATAAGCAAAGCTCAGAGAGTCCACAACCCTGCTGTAAAAACATAGCTGGCCTGTCTGCAGGCTCCCAGGCCAGCCATAGTAACATAGGCATAGGCAGGAGTGCTGAGAAGGCTGTGGACCTTGGAAAACATGTCTGGAATCTCATTTGGATTATAAACAGAATGAAGCCAAGCTTCACAAGGCTGCTCTTCAGCACCACAGCATCACAGAAGGCAAGCATCTTTGCATTCCAAAGCCCAACTCTCCACTTAAAACTGGGAACAACCCCTAACCCCAAATCAACCTAACTTATTCAGCATTACTGCTGGACTCTTCACTCATCTTCACATTTTAAAAAATAAGCACCCCAATTAAGGAGAAGTCAAAGAACATTTTGGCATGAATTAACAAAACACAACCTACTACCCACTATCACATTAATATGAAATAATGTTAGCATGAGTAATTGGAAGTTACATTCCACAAACATTTATGGAGAACCTAACAGTATCCCAGATGCTTTGCAGGAGGCTTCCACTGACCTCCTTGTCACCATCAGCTTCACTCTTCCCCTTCTCAACATCTCCTCCTTCAGTCCCAAAGAGTCAAATATAACAGTCCTGTGTGTTTGTTCTACTAAAAGGGCTCACAAACGAGCCCGAGTTAAGGGAAGAGAAGAAGGAAGAGAAATGTAAATGAAAAACAGAGCAAAAAGGAGTGAAGGAAAAGATTTCAGTCGCAAACAACAAGTCTTGCAGAAGAACAACTTAGGAAAAAATAAGAGACTGCCATTTTTGGAGGACAAAAGCAAAAGGAAAAAAGAAGCTGTAAACTCAGTGCTCCTGTTCAACTAAGCAAGACTTAATGCAAGTTGTTCACAATCTGAAGAAGCCTTCTAAGGTCCTCCGTGCAGTCACCACACTGCCCTGGCATGAAGCCTCCTACAATTGTCACAACAGACGAGCTTCATTCCACTTCTGCTGAGCCTCGCCAGGGACAAGGACCTCCCACCAGGCAGCTCTGTCCACCTCAGCTGCACTGCATACCTATTCCTTCCTGCTCCAAGGGAAGGTGGTGGTCTAGGCCGCAGGGCCTCCTCCCACACACTGATTCTAAAAGCTGTCTCCACACTAAGTCAGAGACCCACAGATCTGAATGTGCTCCTCCCTGAACTCACCAAGATTCCACCAGAGCTGGCCAACCTGCATACGACCTCCCAAGCCTGGACTTAGTCACCGAGTGTCTACATAGATTCTGCTGTGCATGACAATGACAAGCACAGGGCTCAGAGAAGCACAGTGGAAGAGGCCATGTCTTGATGTGAGGAAGGCAGGGGGATGGGTTGCATCAATTAGAGTTACAGTGCATCGGGTCCAATCAATGTCTTCACAGGGCTAGCGTTAACTAGCCTGTACTGAGAACAATCTCCTAGGGGTCAACTACGTACCTGATTTGGGGACATTTAAACATCGCGAGAGACAGCATATGACCTAACTGGGAACTTAGCTATAACATTAACTTGCAGTAAGAATGCAAGGCAAAGGGAATGGAGTGCAAGGCAGAAGATCCAGCACACACCGTGTGAGCAGAAATTCTCACTCTGAATAAGGAGTGACACTTACTGGAAGACCTGAAGAATGAATCAGAACCCTCTTCCCCAAAACAATCTCACTGGGCTTTTCTTTTTTAATTCAAGAAAACTTTAATCCAGGTAATATTACAGCTCATAAAATCTTCCTTCAAAATATTAAGTCTCATCAGGGTAACTTTGATAGAGACATGACCTAAAATCTATCATCAGTCAAATATAAATAAAAGTGTCATCATTTTTCAGACCATTAAGTCAGATGCCTTCATCTCTCTGCACTGAAGAGACACCCAGAATATCCTCACAGAAAGTACAATAAAAACTGACTTAAAATGTTCTAAAAGGTTCATAAATTATTAGATAAATGCAACAAACTCTTCTACAAATTAAGCAACAAAGAAGCAGCGCTATCACTGACAACCTTTTTTAATTAAGATGCCTGTGATTAAAGAAAAGAAAAAACTTCTCCCAAATTACTAAATTTAAAAAATTTAGATGAACATTCCTAGAATAAAAGGGGCAACAAATTCCCATATCTTAAAATTGATGACATTCTGTATTCTTCTACCACATATTCAATTAATAAGGGGCTTTGGACAGTAGGGTAATTTTCTTCTCTATTTGCAGGATTTCAAGGTGAGCTGCTAATAACCTGCAGTGCGTGGCTTAAGATTAATGGCACGTGGCAAGAGGCATTATAATTTAGAACTGTTGACCTCGGGAAAACAAACGGGCGGAGGGACATGATGGACTTAGGCTGCAGTGGCTTACAGCTGAGGAGAAAAGTCTACAGTCACTTTCCCGAGGACGGACGCCACACAGCCTTGGGTCTCCTCTCTGAAAGGCTGACACAGTCTGTAAGGAAACTCGGCCAGCTCCACAGAGAGCCACACAATACATTTCAAGGGCTTAAATAAAGTCCCTGCTCATATCACCAGTTGTTTGCAAATGGGGCATGGAAGACTTCGGGAGCTCAGCCACAATCCTTCCATGGCAGGGTTCTTACTTTGCAGAATGCCCAAGGCCCCTTCCTCTGTGACTCCTTTCTCTGGGTCACACATTCGAGTCATGCTACTCTACTGGAGGTCAAATGGAGGTCAAATGGATTTCTGGTAACCTCATAGGTTGTCTCTCTGCCATCCCAGAAGGGAATGATATTACCAGGAGATAAAAGAGATTACTGGGCACAAACTCGGCTTTGTTTCTCCTTGCGGTGGAAGCTCCTTCCTTTCTTGATGCATGCGCCCAAGAAGCTCCTAGGTCAGAGGAAATGAAGCCTTCTCAGAATCACAGAAAGGAAGGTGCAGAGCACCTTGAGGAGCTGCTCCTCATCCAACTGTTCTGGTGGTCCTTGCTCTACTTTTGCGCCAACAGTGGATGCCAAAGCAAAACTGAAGGTCAGGCTATGCTGCTCTGTAGTTCTCAGTCGGGGCAGTACCATCACCAACTCAGACAGACAGGTGGACAAAGCTGGCGGTAGAGGAGTGGGGTGCCATTTTGGGTTGTAACAACTGGGGGGAAGAAACCTGGCATCTAGCTAGTGTGAAGAGTGCCACACAAAGAACTATCCCTCCTCAAACACCATTAAACTCCCTGTTTAAAAAGACTGATCTCATTCATTCATATTGTTTGACAAAAAAGAAAATGGTGACTCAGAGAGGCTGTGTATATTCAGACAAATTAAGCATGTTTGCCCAAGTTTACCCAGTTGCTTGGGAGGCAGAGCTGGGACAGCAGTGGCAAACCTACGGCACGCGTGCCACAGCGGGCTGTTCTATCATTGAAAGCCCTAAAAGGTTCTCCGTCACTGGCTGGGACAAAACCCTGGTATTCGGGCTTCTGATGTTTATTCCACAAGGAAAGGTATAAGTAGCAACAAGATAAGGGGTGACAATGTTTCTTAAAACCTTAGTATGTCCCAGGCCCTGGGATAAGTACTTTGTATACTTTATCTCCTTGAACCTGTACAAGGATCCTGAGAGGAATTTTAAATCCCAGAAAAGGAATCAGTCTTCTTGGAGGCCACATGGCCTGGAAATAGCAGGCTTGGGGCTCTCACTAAAGTCTGTCCAGCTTAAGAGGAGGCAGTACGGTGTACACCTCACACAGGAATAGTGAACACTGAGGAGGGGGCAATTAAAGACACGTCAAGCCACTCCTCCCTTGTCCTTTGTCACAACATGCTAGCCAGGTACAGCAGCACATGTGTGTGGTTCCAGCTACTTGGGGAGTGGAGGCAGCAGCATCGCTTGAGCCCAGTAGTTCAGAGCCAGCCTGGGGAACACAGCAAGGCCACTGTCTAAAAAAAAAAAAAAAAAAAAAAAGCTCCTCTTCTTAAGGTCCCTGTTCCTAAGGCCTAGACGAACAGATTACCCTGCCCTCCCTTCCTGAGTCTTATGATGACCTAAAAATTAACCACAGAGGATAAGGCTCCTCCGAAGCCTTAATAGCTACCAGGATAAAGACCAGACATAAAATATAGGAGGAAACACAGGAGTCAAGAAAGCTAAATCCCAACTGACTCCCCAAGAGAGGGCACAACATAGTTAGGATCCAACCAGTGTGGCTACTTGTCAGTGGGTGGGGTCATGGCCACTCCAGGGAGGTGCAGGGATGATTCTTGCAGCCGGGATGAGAATGTGTGTAGACTTAGGACTCCTGGAGGGCTGGGGAAGTGGGGCGTATGAAGCCAGGTCCCACAGTAAAGGCAGGGGACAACTGTGCCTCAGCTCTGATTTCTCTGACATACAGAAAGAGCATGAAGCCACCCTTTTCACCTATCATTGTAGGTGCAGGTCCATCTGCCTAGAGTGTCCTCTCCCACTCCCCCCAGCATCTCCTCTCCCCCTGGCTAACTCCTACTCAATGCTAAGTCTCGAGGGAAGAACAATCTCCTCTTTGACCTCCCAGGCTGGGTTAGGTGCCCCACTGTGCGCTGCATAGCCCTACTAACTGTTCTCTAGGCTCGCCCTCAGTGAGACTATGCAGTCTGTGTGGTACCACCTGCAGCTCCAAAACCATGCATGGCATGCTGGAGGCAAAGACATGCTGACAGCTCCTTATCTGGTAGGTCCTTCTTTGACCATCACTCAGAGGACCCAAGCACCATAGCCCTCTCCTTCCTATCTGTCCCTTCAGCAGCACTGTTACATTTGTCTCTCCAGGGCATCTTCTGAAAAAGCAAATTAAATCATGTCATTACCCAAGCAGACACCTCCAAAGGCTCACAAGTACAGCATGCTGCTCATTTGTAGCTCTTCCCTACACCCCCCACACTGCCCTCTGGGGGAGGATTATCCCTCTCAGTCCACTGACAAAAGCCTTAGCCAAATAACTGACTGACCTATCTGTGTATGTATGTATGTATGTATGCACGCATGTATGTAAGCATGTGTGTATTTTTGGCCAATGAAAGGTGAGCAGAAGTGACATGCACTTCAAAGCTGTAGTGTTATAGGCCATCATGGTTTCCAGCACTGAGTCTTCCTTCTGCCACCAGGTCAGCCATCGCTCCAAGAAGGGTGTCTCCTTCAGCCTAGAAGATCCTGGGACAAAGATGAATAGAACAGAGCCACAGCTTACTAGGTTTTAGTTAATATTTTGTTTTTTGTTTTGTTTCATATAACAAAAGACAGTTTATGTGGGGAAAAAGATGGAAGAGAAAGAAGATAGACAGCTACCATGACGTGGTAGGGGGCTTCAGAGCTGAAAGTCCTAGTTAACATGCTTTTGAAAGGTGGACTGCAGCCATTCCTTCAAGTATGCCATGAGATCTTCCTTCACAGAATTTATGTAATTAATCCTTGCAGGACACTGAGATTTGGGTGTTACTGCAGTATAACCTAGCAAAAGCTGACTACTACAAGTTTCCACTGAACTCGGTATCGCATCTAAAGTCATCGCTACAACTTACACGGCTCTATATCATCTGACCCTTTACTACCTTTCCAACCCCATTTTCGACCACCCTTCTCTCCAATCCTGCTCTAGCTGTACTGGCTGACCTTCTGGCTACTTCTCAGACATGCCAAGAACAGTTTGGCCTCTGACCTGATGCTCGCTCTTCCCTTTGCTGAGAATGTAACTGAGGAGTGAGGTCTTCTCTAACAGCCCTATCCATACAACCCTTCCTATTATTTTCTATCCCTTTACCCCATTTGTTTTTCTCCACTTATTCCACCATCTATTGTCACCTAGTATTACACTATATATTAATACAATTATTTGTTGTCAGTTTCTGCCACCAGAAGGCAAGCTCTGTGGTCAGGGAGTACATCTGTCTTATTTATCTCTGAATCCTTAGGACAGACCCTGGCACACTGCAGATGCTCGATACACATTTGCTGATTAACTCAGGCATGACCACCTTCCTGCTAGGTACTCTTCAAACTGGTCACAACAATATTTCCTTTTCTGTATGTTCCTTTTAAAGTTTTACCACTCTCCCATCTTGAATTTTGATGGACCTTCACTGACTCAACCAATGTGGTGGAAATGATGCCAAGTAAAGCGAGGCCCTCAAGGGCTATGCACTCTTCCTTGTTGTCTGGGGACACTCGCTCTTAGAACCCAACAGTTACATTATAGAGAAGGCAAACCATGCTGGCGAGAGAGACTGTATAGACAGGTTACATGTGGGGTTGCAGCTAGCAGCCCAGTAGAGAGATTGTGATGTACTCATGTGAGTGAAGTTGCCTCTAGATGATTCCAATCCCCAACCATATTACCTCTAGTTTTCATTTTTCAGATGCGGCTGTAACAGGCACAGACCATTTCACCATGTCCAAATTCCTATCTCCAGAATCCCTGAGCATGACAAAATGGTGGTTTTTCCAGGAAGTTCTGGAGTATGTTTTTACTAAGCAATAGTAACAGAAACTTCTCCATTCCCAGCATGGTACTTCACAGGCACTCAATAAGTATCTTTGGGGAAAAGACTGGTTCTGGCCCAATATTCTCATCTCAGATTGGGTCTAAATTCCATCTTTTGTGTATCTTCAACAAGCTTAGGGAAGAGCACTGCCCATGACCTGAGCCCTTCCAGGGTTCCTGGGGCTCCACACAGCTCCAAAATGGCCATGTCAGGAACGTGAACCAAATTACGAGCTGACAGACTTCCCCACTCATGGATGGGAAGGTATCAAAACACAGTGGTCACTCTCCAAGGAGCCATCACCATCTTAATATCAGAAAATGAGAAGACTTAGAAACCTAACAAGGCTAGTTTTTCTCAGCCCTACTATATTTCCTAAAGGGGTCTCTTGTTGAGTACACAATGGAAACAGATCAGTAACCTAAGATTGATGTTTTTCATATTGTGATATTGTGCAGATTTTGAGGATTCTCAACAAGAATCATTTCGAATGCAAAGAAAATGGAAGCAAAAGCACAAAAGTTTGGACAGTTTTCTAAGATCCTTGGGCTGAAACTTTGTCATCAGTAACTCTTTTATTCCCCCTCAAGTCCCCATCCCGTCAGCACATATATATTCAATTACTAATTCATGTGCCAAAGCAAAAATGGGTTAACTGTGAAACTAAAGAGATGCAAGCTTCAGCATCCCTGGCTTTGTAAGTCCCTCCCTCTAAGCAACAAATAATAAAAATCAAATTTGTAGCATCCATTCTGGGACTGTGGTTCCTACCAGTGTCTATACAATGTCAGGATCCCAGGGACTCTGAATTAATGGGTCCAGGGAACATCTTCAGCATCGGCATTCCTAAAAGTTCCCAAATATTCTGTGCAGGCCATGCAGGGAACCACTGCCAGAAAAGAATGACTCAACTTTCTATTCTTTCCATACAAAATGGTATTACAAAATCATCATCATGTGAAGAGCAGATCAGCAAGCATTCTGCCAAAAACTGTAAGAAAGAAACAAGATTATACAGTATGTCAGGCATTTAATTAAAACAATTTTAAATAATAATAATTCTACGTTATTTTCTGAATTTTGTAATGTTTGTGGTATGTTTGTTATGTAAATGACACTTTTCGCTTTTAGATTAAATCGTGTGTTGCAATTTCTATTCTATTCATAATTTTGTGTTCTTTTTCATATAGTGCATCTCCCCCAACTTGAGTCTTCTCCAGGGAAAACAGCAATATTTTATTGTTTGGTTTTTTGTTTTGTTTGTTTTTTTTTTTTTTGAAACAGGCAGATTCCATTAGTAAATAAGATTTTTTTTTTTAAATTGTGGGTAACAAATCCAAACTAACCCTGAGAGGATTAAATATATAATCAACATTTATCAGCATCAACCCCATGGGAATTTGATGATTCTGTCCTATTCGCTTCTACATCTATCACCCAGCACTCACCTGACACATGGGAGGCACTGGACAGAGACCCATGTAATGCTTTTGCCTCCACTTCTTCTACTACTCTTCACTGGGTATATTTCAATTATGCAGAACGTAAGTATAGAAGTGTTCTTATGTTACAGTTTTTTGTTTTGAGAGTATATGTGTGCATGCACACACCTTGTGGTGTGTGTGGGGGGGTGTTACTGAGCCTGTACACTTAGCTATATCCACTTGTTTGGTTTTCTTTCTTGTTTTTTTTTTTTTTCTCCGTACTGGGGATCAAACTCAGGGCCTTGTGCTTACAAGGCAAGCACTCTAACCACTGAGCTAAATCCCCAGCCCCTATCCACTTGTTTTTGAAACAGGGTCTTGCCAAATTGCAAAGTTGCCCAGGCTAGGCTCAAACTGCAATTCTCCTGCTGCAGCCTCCCAGAGTTAAAAGTTTTGTTTTTTTCTTAAACTGCATTACCTGTTACATAGTCTCTTTTAAAAGGCTCCTTATGAAAGCTCTCTAATAACACCATGAATGATAGGATGTTCGTGAGACAGGATGTGAAACTGAACATACCAAATGACTGCAACCAAATTAAGCAAAATATGCACTGAGCAAAGAAAAAATTCTAGAAAGAAAGAAAAAAAAAAGCATGTTAATAGTAGTGATGTTTGATCACTAGTCATTCGAGAGATGCAAATCAAAACAACGTTAAGATTCCACCTCACTCCAGAAAGAACTGCGTATATGGAAAAATCAACCAATAACAAATGCTGGCAGGGCTATGGGGAAAAAGGAACACTCCTCCACTGTTGGTGGGAATGTAGACTGGTCCAGCCACTGTGGAAATCAATATGGAGAGTCCTCAAAAAACTACAACTGGAGGTTCCATTTGACCCAGCTATTCCCCTACTGGGGATCTTCCCAGAAGAATTAAAATCGTCATACCACAAGGACATATGCACCACCATGTTCATAGCAACACAATTTGTAATAGCTAAATCTTGGAAACAACCTAAATGCCCGACAACCAACGAATGGCTAAAGAAAATGTGGTTTTTCTACACAATGGAGTACTACACTGCCATAAAAAAGGATAAACTGGAGTCATTCGTATATAAATGGATGTTCCTTGAGAACATACTTTTAAGTGAAATAAATCAGACACTCATGAGTACACATTGAATTGTTTCTCTGATATGAGAAACCATAACTGTAAATAATGACAAAGAGGTGTAATAGATATTATATAAAAGGAGGATGGTGTGCAGAGGAGAGGAGTACTAGAAAGAAAGAAGGGGAGAAGCAGAAAGGCAACAGGGGAAAGAGAGGGGAAAGGGAAAATATGGAAAATGATGAATGAACCTGCTGTAAATAGGGAGGGAGGGAGCAGAGGGGAAGGGCGGGGGAGAGGGGGGAGAACCAAGATGCATCATATATAGGTACAGAATAAATGTAATGAACGTGACCATTGTATGTAGAATGTACCAATACATGTTCTTGGTTTAAAATAAAAAAAATAAATAAATAAAAAATAAGAAGTGTACAGACTAACGGCCATTACAGGTTAAAAAAAAAATAGTAGTGATGTTTGGGTATAAAACTGGACTTTTTCTTCTGTTCCCTTATTTTCCAAATTATCATGTACTGCTTTTATGATGGCTGAATCAACCAGGATCCCAACAGAAAATAAACAACACTGGCAAACCAGGATAACCTGAAGAGTGTTTGGTCTCAAGGGGTGGCTTAAACTCGAGGTGGGGACAGAGCATCCACCATCTGAAACAGCACACAGCAGTGACACCCGTCACCTCCACACATCTTACACTGGCCAGAGCAAGTCAAACAGCCACACCTAACTCCAACGGGACAGGAAGTGTGGTTTCACACACCGGTAGGAGGACAGATGGGTACCTGCAGGCATCAGCGATGACCCACAGGAAGCTCCAAGCAGTACAGGGTCAGGAAGAGCTTTAGGGGAACAAATGAAAATCATCTCCCCAAGAGGAAGCACCCCTCTCTACCATCTCAGAGAGCTCAGGCACAGGGGTGACATCATGTGGGAACAAGACCACGCAAAAAAACAATGACCACTCCAGAACACCACCGGTGGCCATTTGATCTTGAGAAGCTAGTTGAGCATCTACACTGCTCTTGGTATTTAAGAGATGAGGCTTTTGAGCAAAATGGACAGGTTGGTTTGTCCTGGAAAGAAGACATCTGGTACTATTCTGACTGGGGTGGGCCGGATGCAGGCAGCTGTTCTGAGAGCTCACGGTGGGCTCCTTTTATCCCACCTTCATTCTACAGCAGGCAGTGAACTCCAGGATATTGTTCAAAGAGAATTGATATTGAAAACATTTTCAAGTCAGTCTGGAACAAAATTTCCACAGAAGGCACCTGAAATAAAACAGCTCACAAAAGGAGGTAAATTAACAGGTACAGGGATCCGGCTACACCCAGGGTGACCTCATAGCTGCTGCTGGAGAAACATCCCCTACAGAGACCAAATAAAAGGCCACAGAAATACCGAGCCAGGAGGCTCCTAATACCTCCCCACCCCACAGCAAAGAATCACAAAGCTCTAAGTAGCCAGACTGCAGGAGCCCAGGTCAAAGATGACAGACAGCACAGGAGAAGGGCCATCTTTCCGGCTTTCAGCACCAGGAAGCTGCTATGCCTCCCACCCTGGGTGAAAATTTCCTTCTGAAATAGTGCGGCTCCTTTCAGAATTATATGTTGCTTCTCTCCCCTCCCTAAGAACTCTGGATGTAATGATTACAAGGAAGCTGCTCACTAAAAAGCATCTATCCAGTGAGAATTTCTCCCTTTTCCTTTCTCTATTCCCCCCAAAGCCTTATCTTCATTCAGCACATCATCTGTATTTGAGGAGGAAATTGTTCAAGCCCGGGGGCTTTGCAAAACACTGAATGCGGAGGACTGAGCTGTATCTTCCCTTCCTCCTAAATTCATATGTTCAAGGTCTAAGTCCGAATATGATGAAGTATGGTTCTAAGTTCCAATGTGATGTATTGAAGATGGGGCATCTGGGGAGAGAGTTAAGGTTATATTAGATCTTAAGAGTGGGGCCCAAATCCAATTGCACTGACTTCCTTAAAAGAAGAGAAAGAGGCACTAGAAATCTCTTTCCCTAAGCACCAGAGTAAAGGCCAAGCGAGAACCCAGTAAACACATGGCAGTCTACAAACCAGAGAGAAAAAGAGAGAGAGACAGCCCTCATCAGAAATACATTATGAGAGCATCTTGATCTCGGACATCTAGTCTCCAGAATTTCAAGGAAAAAAATTCTAGCTGCTCAAGGGACCCAGTATATGGCTATTTTCTTGAAGTGGTTCAAACAGATCAATACAGTAAATATACAATATTAGTGTCCTATTGCATATATTAGTCACCCCAAAACCTAGTGGCTTAAAACAGTAATGATCGTTTCTTATCTGACATGATTCGTGTGGATTAGGTACTGGAAAAAAGCTGAGCTGAGCAGTTTTCATTTGTGGGTCTCTTATGTGGCTACAAGTGGATCTTGGCTGGAAGCGCCACCTCCAAAATGCTAACCAAGGTTAAAGGATCCACTTCAGAAGTGGCTCACTCATGTGGTTAACACAAATGAGTACTGCCTGTTGGCCGCCCGCTACTCTCCACCATGGGCCTCTCACAGCATGGTGGCTGACTCCCCTAGATCAAAGCATCTAGCTCTCAGAGATGGAGACAAAGCTCAGAAATCATACTTCAACATTTCTGCAGGAAACGGCCAGACCTGATCCAGAGTAGAAGAGGCTACATAGGAACAAAAAGACCAGAAGGCAACAGGGGCCATCTTGGAATCTTCCTCCTGGGGAGTCAAAGACATGGACCATCAAGCCATTATGGGTGTTATCTGGTATAACAGATACCCCACTCCACACTCACCCTACTTCCAACTGGACAGGAAGTTCCAGAAGCAGCTCTCAAACAACTACTAAATGTTCCAGCTCCTTTGCCCCTTAGCAGGGTAATTCCATAGTGTATACGCCACATGGCCTCGCAGAAAATTACACTCCGGTTGCCCACAGTGGTTACTAGCTTGGTGATACAGCCTTTATTGAAGGCCTGCTTGTCTCCGTCTTGCTTCTCCACTTCTTTAAGCATATTTCCTGGGTTCACCTTGTAAATAATTTGCACACAGATCCCAACTCAGGGCCTGCTGCTAGGTAACCAGCCCAAGGTGATTTGGGGTCTGCAAAGTTTCTTGAGCTCATGGAGCTTTTTTTCTAGGTGGGAAACATAACAAATCCAAACAAACCAATCTGTTTAGTCTAAAAAAAACCCAAGATATAAACTAATATTGTATTAGTTTCCTAAACAGAATACTGTGTTTGATAAAACTTCAGTTAAGACCAAGATCACATGAAAAACAGGATTTACAGATTAGAGTAAAAGTGTCATTCTATGTATTTTTACATTATAATAAATAAAAAGTTCTGGAACTAATATATTTCCAAAACAAACATATTTTTTCACGTTGATATTTGTTCCAGGAGTTGCCCTGCTCATGAATGATCTTCATCAATGGCCCCATCATCACTGCTTGAGTGTTCAGACTCACTAGAGAATATGAGGCTGCTGACTGGACATGAAACATAATGGCACAAGGCCTTGAGTTCAATCCCCAGGACCAAAAAAAAAAAAAAAAGTAAAGAAAAGAAAGAAAGAAAGATAATGGCCACAAGTTCAAAGACCCAATATCATCAACATAAACCCTCACCACAAGGTAGCTTTCCTCTTTATAACTTGCTTTTAGTTCTTTTGCTCATGCTAAGGGTGAGGAAACCCTCAATGTCATACTTGATGTTATTTTTAACCAAATAAATACCCACATACTCCTCTTTATTTCCCAATCTCCCCTGCCATCAGACTAAGGCCACATAACTACTTCTAGCCAATAGATAAGAAAAGTTGTATGTGTCCCTTTCAAGATGAAGCAGGTAGAACTAGAGTGCATCCTCATTCTCTTTCCGTTCTGCATCAACCAGATGGGCCACGCAGCAGGAAGGTTAAGCCTGGATGGAGGTGGCCTGTAGCCCTGAGTGGGAATGTGGGATGGACATAGTCCTGGGGACAGACAAGCTTTGCTGAGTTAAGCTATGAGATTCCAATGATGGCAGCATAGTCTAATGTAGTCTGACCTACAAAGCCACCACTTCAAAGTTTCTAGAAGAGAGAACAGGGCTCAAGACAATAGCCTTCAGCAAGCCAAAATACACAGCTAGATTTGAATTCTATTGCTTTCATAGTAGTTATTTACACAATGACAGCTGACAATGGATGTTTATTTATAATACTGATATAGGATTTCCACTTAAATAATTTTATTGGAGTTTAAAAAGTCAATTTACAGAAAAACAATAAATACCAGGTAGTCACGAAAGTAAAACCAAATGACTGAAATACAGGAGACAGCATCAGCCTCACAAAGGAAGAGGCAGTGAGGGCTGGCAGGCTCTTTTGTTTGATGAGACACACTATATATCTACAAGATCGTGGATTTTTAAAATATGACTGTACACATAATACCATATTATCTCAAAGTCAGGTTGGATAAAATCTCACTTGGCCAGATTCTACAGGGCAGACTGAGTCAATATGCCCAGAGGGTAGATCAAAATGGAGATGCTCAGACAGGGACGGTGGTCCTGGGAACATGCTTCCCAGGAAGAGAAAAACGAAGCAGGTATATTGTGTATGCAGTACGGGAAATAATAATCATTCCAGGGTAAAAGAAAGAGGCAATTGGAACATATAATATACTGCTTAACATATGTGCTAGCAAAAAATATAGGTTCCTAGGCACGAGAGCTCTGAGTTCAAGTGTGATTCCATCACTTGATCTTGAACAAATTATTTAACCTCCATGAACCTTGGTTCTCATTTGTAAGATGTGAGTAATGTGAGTAATAAGTAATACTCTCTCCAGTCATGTTATTGTATTAAATGAATTATTATATTTAAATGCTTAATTAGCGCCCTCCACGTAACAAATGCTAGATTTTTCTTTTTTTAAATATGTACATACTAGGATCTTAGCAGAAGTTGTCTGAATCTGAATGAAAGAAAATAATGATTTGATTGGGAAGCAGCATTCAAATTAGCTAGCTGGATTAAAAGAGTCATTTTGTTAATCTGTTCTACAGTGTTAGAAAATAATCTACATACACCCTAGCAATCATATGCTGATACAAGCACCCGTATTTCACAACTAAGAGGCTTGGGCTAGGTCTAGAACTCAGGGTTTGATTGCAGTCTACCGCATTACTTAGCCTCTAATTCTGCACTGGCTGAATGCCCACGCTGCCCAAAAGGGAGGCTCGGAAAGATTTTTATATTACATTTCACTTTATTGGAAGAAGTGTACCAGCCAAATCCCAGAAGAAAAGGTTAAACATTGTTCTACAGAAGTTTTTCAGACTGCAAGTAGCAACCCTGTATTAGACAATAAAATTAATTTAGTGGCTTGGAACTTCCATTTTTCAAAAAATAAATAGAATAAAAACATCAGTGCACTGCCTATTAGGAAAAACAATTATTACACACACATCAGTTTCCCACATAAATATTTCTTATTGTGGATCATGTTTAAAAGGCTCTACTTTTTCTTTATTAGTCATTATGTGTTTACTTGTTTCTTTAACATCTGTCCATCTAGTCCCCTTCCCAAACCGAATTCTGTGAAGTCAGGTTTGTCTTGTTCATCACTCATAAATAACACAGTGCTCACTTCAGCAGCACATATACTAAAAAAAAAAAAAAAAAAAAAAAAAAGTTGTGAGCACAATGCCTCACGTGGCAGATACTCAGTAGATGTTGATCAAATAAATGAGATCTGAGTTATTCCACAAGCCCCATAAACCTCCAGCCCATGTACTTCTCAGTTAACATATTTATCTTGACTGCAAAACAAATATGCATGCATTTCTCCTTTCCTTTCCTAAGTATTTCCTTTCACTGTCTTTAACTAAGGGACTTGAGTAGGCCACTGACATTGATTTGTTACTCCATCAAGTGCTGTGGTCAGGGCTTTCGCAGACCACTGTTACAGTTTGGATCTAGAATGTCCCCCAAAAGTCTCATATGTTCAGAGGTGGGGCATTTAGAAGGTGATTGCCTCATGGGGACACTATACTCACCAGTGGATTGATCCACCGGCAAATTCACAGCTGAACATACTGTTACGGATGTGGGGTCTGGTGGGGAGAGGTGATTCCCTGGGCGTATGACTTGGAAGGGTGCATCTCCCTGCCTGGCTCTTCCCTCCTTTCTCTGCTTCCTGGCTGCCATAAAGTAAGCAACTTTCCTCCTTGGAGGAAAGTGAGCCCTTCCTGCCTTGGAGCCAGCAAACTATAGATTGAATCCTCTAAACAAAGTGCACCAAAATAAACCCCTCCTCCTTTAAGTTGTGGGTATTGGGTATTTTGTCCCAGTGATGAAGTAACTAAGATAACAACCTTATTCTTCCTTGGCAAAGAGAATACTGTCCTCCTGGTAAAGATGTCGACACTAAGGCCCAGAATAGCGACTTATCCAAAGTCTCAGAGCTACCAAGTGTCTCTAGGCTCTGACAGTCCCTACCCTACACAGTCCATGGGTCCTCAATACAAAGGACTGTCCGCACTCTCTTCTAAAAGGAGAATCTGAGTGTGACAGTGCGCTCTCAAGGTCCTGGATGCCTGTCTGTACCACTACTGTCACCTATCCAGTTCCAACTTAGGGAAAATTCCTTGCCAAAAGACTTCGCTTTGCCTCCCCGCAGCTCATGAAGCAGGAGGGTAGACCTTGGCAGTCTGCTCATGACAAATAAGCAATGGGTCACACAATCACACATTTTTTTCTCATACTTAGCTTATTACTTTGGTATTAAAAGATACGCCATAAGTTACTTTAAAATATCTATAAATGTCTTTTTCAAATATTGTTCCCATGTATTCTTGTCCCATAAACACTATCAAAGCTGAACGAAAGACAGAAGGCTTCCAGAAAGAGGAGCATGTAATAGGGCCTGTGAACAACACCAGGAACAGGAATAGCTCTGAGAAGGTTTACCTAGAAACATACAGGCAGCAACAGGGAGAAGGGCAAATGTATGAGCTTTTGGGGGAACCGGGTTTCTTTCTGGAGGTACGGAAAGGACAGATTCGGAATCCAGAAAAGGCTGAAGGTAGCTTTGTGTGTGGCACCCTGGCTTCACAGGATGCTGACAGAACAGCTAGCATGCCACAGATAAAAGAAGAGCATGTCTACCAAGCACAGGGGCAAGCATGGCCCCAGGACATGGACAGGCCGTCCTAGCAGGCTTGTCCCAAGGAAACATTCTTCTTAACTGGGGTTCCATTTCCCCTAATCACCTTGCTCACTGCCCCAGCACTAGCAAAGGAAGATAACATACAAACTTGGTTGACAGAACGAAACAATTGCCCAGAAGAATGGCCAAGAATTCCAAGGACCGGAGAACAGAACACAAGGTTGTCTGAAGCATCAATTTATGTTCAAAAATGTATTTGCTCATCCCTCCTTTCTCCTTCTTCCCTTCCTCCTTCTATCCATTCACCTATCCATTCATCCATCTACCCATTCGTCTGCTCATTCATTTAGCTATCCATCTATCCACCCATCAATCTATTCATCCAATCCACTCACCCATCCGTCTATCCATCTATCCACTCACCTATCCATCCATCCATCCATCCATCCCTCTATCAAGTACTAAGCTTCAATTCTGCAGCCACTCCATGAGTTATCTCCTCTTAGAATACTTCCCAAAATATAAATAAACATTTAAAAATTTTTTGAAAAGAATACTTCCCAATCTACCTATCTGAATTATAATTACCAGTTTGTTTGCCCTTCTACAATTTTCATTTTAATACATGATTTATGCCTTTCCCGGAGTAATCTGACCATGGTTCAACCGTATAAGAGAATTAAATTACAGCATTTGTAATGATGTAAATAATAACAATGCTACCATTCACTGAGAATTTAC